>CM046452.1:104536550-104744050 GCA_025506515.1 Flaveria trinervia
TAAAAGAATTATTTAGTATGAAATCTGATTACTATTTAGTATTTTTTTTCTTCGTTGTTATCTTATATTTAAAGTTAAATTTGAAAAATAGTGGATGTTTGAAATTTTTTATTTAATTGAAAATAACTTTTGAGAAAAAGAAGTTCATTAATTTATGATTTCTAAAAGAAGTTTATAGAAAAAATATTTGAATTAAAAACTAAAAAATTATAAAATGACTAAAAAGAACACTTCTAAAAATCAAGAGGAGTTAATAGAAGTTTAAAAATAAACAAATCCAAAACACCCACATAATCACTAATAATAATTAAAACTAAAATGCATTATATTTGTTCTAAAAAATAAATAAAAACAGACGTACAGACAAAAAAGATATCTAAATAATAAAAATATATGTTTATATAACTCAACTTTAAATAAAACAACATAATACTATAATAGCTATATTTGTTTAATGATTACGATTGATTCTCCACCGTCAATGCAATCTATAATCTATATCCGATATCTGTTGGGATTTCAACTACGACGCTTATCTCTAGTCGTTCTACAATGTCACACCAGTCGATCACATGGACATAAAACACCAACAAACCCAAACATCAAGAAACCTTCCAAACCACACACGATTTACGATTACCCATAAGAAATCTCTTCTTCGAATTATCGATTTCACCCCTCTTATTACATCTAATCAAAAATCGAATCTCCTCACCAACGGCGTAAACGCTGCCACAACCCAATTGGTTTTTTACTTTTTTCTCGAAAAGATTGGCGTCAGGTTGTAAAGTTCATAAATTCACATAGAATACTCTTCTGGGTATGATTCTTTTGCCCTTATTGTTGATGATTTTCTGTAAAGTTTTTGTATTTTGAAGAGTTCTTTAACCTAGAAAGGTTATGGGTATTGTTGTTTGATCATGGAAACTCTGTTTAACGGAGTCTAATATAGTGCTATTGATTGTTATCTGTAAGAATCGAATCAATACTGCTTTATCGAATTGAATTTTTGGATGTTTTATATGAAGAAAATCCCTCTGTGTATCATGAGCTTTTGATTCTTAGATAAAACTTGTGATGTTTTGATAGAACATAAACAAATAAAGTATTATTTCTCTACAGATTAGTTGAGGTTGAGGTCAAGGATGTCACATGGTACTCAAAATCTAGCTTTCTTGTTAGCTATTGCTTTATTGGTGGTATGTGTGAGAAAATCTGAAGCTCTTGAAAAGGGGTTGAAATCAAAGGTGTATTTATCACCTAAAATAACCCAACATCCGGGTTCTGTTTCAAACAAATTCTATTCCGACATCGAGTTCCCGAAAGGTCATATTGCTATAAAAAGTTTCAATGCTGAAGTTGTTGATGAAGCAGGGGAACCTGTTTCTCTTCAAGAAACTTATCTCCACCATTGGGTTGCAATAAGATACTATCGTCGTAAGGGTTTGAAGAATATAAAGTACAATGCTAATCTCGGGTTCCATAAGTCAGATTTCATTATTGCTGGGAATGATGGAATATGTGATCATGGTCTTCCCCAGTTTTTTGGATTAGGATCCGAAACACGAAGAACATCCACTGATGTTCCTGATCCTTATGGAATAGAAGTTGGTAATCCGCTAAAAGTTCCTGCAGGATATGAAGAAAATGGTTGTTTAATATCCATGCGATTGACACGCGAGGTGCAGTAGATGCAATGGGATGTACCGAGTGCAGGTTTTAAGTTTGATATAGATTTTGTTACAGGTTTTTTAGTATGTAGTTTTTATGTTATTGTTTTGGGATTGCAGATGTGACTTGTATAACGTGACGAAGGATGAATATGGTCGACCTTTGAAACCAGATTATGTGGGAGGATTATACTGTTGCTATGATGGAACACAATGCAAAGTGAAAAATGGACTTGAAAGTGTTAAAAGAAACCTTTACTTGAAGTACACTGTTAAGTGGGTCGATTGGAGTGACTCAATTGTACCTGTTAAAATCTTTATATTTGATGTCACTGATACTTGGCAGCACACAGGAATCCATGATTGTCTCGTAAGTTATCTTGTTAACAAAAGCGTATAATAATTCTACACATTTTTTATCAAATATTTGAAGCCTTTTGATCTTGGTATGTAACTATCACCTTTTGACTCAAACAAATAAAAATTAACACCTGTTAGTAGGCGGTTGAAGCATTTTTATTTATTTTGATTTTGGTGAATGGTGTTTGTTTGACAGAAACTTACCATAACCATAACCATATCTATTATATCCCGTCCATAACAAGTTTGACAGGAAGTTGTTGAAGCTAACACCTTTCAGAGAAATTTTGAAGCCTTTTGTTATTTTTTAAAATAAGTTTCATTTATTATATAAATTTAACAAATTTCAACACCATTTTAGTACATTTTAAAACATTTACTGTAATTTTGGCAAGCAGTTATCATCTTTGGACTGGAAGCTTTGTTAAAATCAAACACCTTATAGTAAAATGTTAAAGCCTTTTGTTATCAAGGTAAATACTTTACATCTTTTGACAATAACTAGCCACATTGACACCTTGTTAGTAAAACTTTGAAGCACATATTGTATATACTCACCATCTCTTGTCATGAAACTTACTGGTATTCAACACCTTTTTAGTAAAGTTTTAACCATTTTGTTATCTTGGTTAATAATTAAACTGTTAACAAACAGGTTGAGTATGATATTGAAAAATCTACCAATGGAGTTGCTACTAGTAACTTAACCAGCACCAGAAGGTCGAGTTTCCCTTTCCCAATCAACGGTGATCTCGTTTATGGTGTTGCTCACCAGCATAGTGGTGGAATAGGTTCTGCTCTCTATGGTGAGGTAAACTTTTTACCTTTTAAGAGTTGGTCTTTGTTTCATTTAATCTATATTTGTATCTTAAGTACCAAATGCATTTTGACGCAACAAAAAATGTTAATTTTATTCAGGATGGACGCGTTATCTGCTCATCTTATCCTATATATGGGAAAGGAAACGATGCAGGAGATGAAGCTGGTTACATTGTAGGAATGTCCACTTGTTATTCTAAACCTGGTTCTGTGAAGATAGCTAAAGGCGAAACTTTAACGTTGGAGTCTAATTATAGCAGCGAAAAGAGCCATACAGGAGTTATGGGGCTCTTCTATATTCTTGTTGCAGACCCTTCTTTGAATTTGAATGAAGCAGTTCAAGTAAGATTTCTAACCTTTATTCACGACCCATCTTTCCAAGAAACTGATTCGGGTTTATAGCATATTTTAAATTAAAATGAACGATTGGCATTGCACATATAAAAAAGATAAGACTTTTTATTTTCGTGGTCAAATTTACAGCTTCTCAAAATTCAAAATCAGCATGAATTTCTAGAAATGTAACACCTACATTCTTAGTATACAGTATGTTTGTAATATTTCTTAGTATGCATTATGCAACATATTTCTTTCGTTTTCCCATAGAATTTTGTTTTGTAATCTAATATTTTGTTGTAATTTTCTTGAATTTGGTATGCAGATTCAAGAAGAACCAAAAGTACCCCTCTTCTTTTGGGGTGTAGCTGTGTTTGGATTGTCACTTTTTGCTGCTGTTTTGGTTGATTATCAAAGAAGAAAGCAAAATGAATATGGGTACATGTCCATTGCAACTTGAACAACCTTATCATCTGATCTGAGAACACGCGTGTGCTATGTACGTGCAGCGGGCGCCTTTTTTAGGGCCTAAAGGGAAGTATAAAATTCAAGACATCAAAAAAGTTAATTTGCTTATGATACTAATAAATCAAGATACTACAATCATACGGATGTAAATATAAAGAAAATGATTTAACAGATTAAATAAATGCCGACAGATCGTTATAGTAATTTGTAGGTTGTTAAAACTTTTAGTTCAGAATATATGTGAAGCATACGAGTATATATTACCAGAAAATTAAAGTTACCTCTGGTTTATCAATGATCAATACATGTAAACTTGGTGTACAATCAGGACAAAGCCTTTAATAATATGTGATAATGTGATATGTTAAGGTGACAGAAGGTGAACTGTGAATACGTGGTTTTTTGATGAAGCAATGGTGTGAAGGTGGTTTAATTTAAATCGAAACCAAAACAATATATTGGGTTTAAATTTAAGATGCAGCTAATTATATATACATATGGGACATGATCTTCTTAGAACCAATTTTTATTAAGAATTAGAACCAATTTTTATTAAGAATTAGAACCAATGTTTATTAAGAATTACTGAGTATTATATAAACATCAGTACTGTATCTATAACTTATAATAAAAAAAAGATTTTTTTAAGATATGTGTCATCATTATAACATGTTAAAAAAATTATTTTCTCACATCTCTCTTATGATAAATACAAAAATTATAAAAACAATGAATTTGAATTTTCTTTTTAACTAAAATATGTTTAAAAAATATTTATATTGCTGTTTCTCTTCTCTCTCGTATTGAATGATAATTATCGTAAATAAGTAAACCAAACTACAAAATGATAAAATATAAATGTAGTTATTTTAGTAATTTATTAATAATATTAAATATAGAGAAAACTTTTAAATATTTATTATATTTTTATTTTATCAATAAATAATAACATTTAAAAAATAAAATATTTATAAAAGTAATTATTAATGAGTAGTTATGGGCTCTAACATAATGATAATATATATGTAAAGAATATTAATTATTATTTATTGCGTAATTTAGCTGATCAACCCTGCTATGGAAACATCAACTATTGGGTGGTTGGAAATTAGTCAAAAACGAACCACGCTTATGAACAGGGTTGGGGCTTCTAGATGTTATCTTTATTCTTAACTCTTAAGAATAAATAAATAAATAAATAAACCAAGACAAAAATGCCTTCGTGTCAAAACCATAATTTTTATTAAATGATGAATATTTTACCCCTCCAAGTTTATATTTTACTACAGCATATTTAATAATGTTTAGATCAGGATCCGTCGTCAAAACAGGTTTCGACAAAAATAGATTGTATTGAAATTTTATTTTCAAGAAAACATCAATTTGTTTATGATGATTGCATATTTGAGGAAAGTAGATTCGGATCAAAATCACCCATTAAAAAGTATCAATATGGGTTAGGTCAAAAGTTCATAGAAGCAATGTTGCAGAAAAAGAAGATGTGTTGCAATGTCGCTCCATAAGAACCATAAATAAAAAGACATGACATGAGACGTTAAAAGAAATAGAAATTTAAGGCGTAATGAAGGGTATCACCCCAAAGCCAAACAAAACCCGAACCGCGGTTCACCCGGCCCGTCAGCCAAACCGTGGTTCACCCGGGCAGTGAAGGACAGGCTACGGCTCACTCTCGCAGCCAACTTAAGCCACGGTCCACTCGAATGACAAGTGGAGTTGCGGCCCAAAGCATCCACCCGCCATACGCGGCCGACCAAGCCGCGGCCGGAAGAGCAAACCCAGGCCGCAGCAAAAGGACCTCGCCCCGAGGTATAGCAATGCAACTTCGTTTTGCATATTCAAACATTAAGCCTCATGGAAACACGGTCACGAAAGTCATGTGTGGGTCGCAAGGGAATAAAACAGAAGCATAAAATGACAAAACAAATAAAGCGAAAACATTGACAGAAAGTCAGGACAACCCCCAAAATCTCCAAGTCAACTACAAAGACAAATGACATTAATTCCAACTCGAAAACCTTTTGCACTAGAAAGGTATAAAACACCTGACTAGGAGATTTTAGACTCATGTCGTTGATCACAGACTTCCAAAAATAAAACCATGTCATGTTTTATTTCCATCCACAAGCACTATAAATACCTCTTCCATTCCACATATAGAGGGGACACATTCTCATAGAACACTTTCACTACAAACTAGCCACTTATTAATCTTTCATTTCAAGTTCTCTCAATACACATACTTATTCTCACCCCGGAGTGTGGTTTCGGGAAGAAAACTCTTTCTGCCCGAGGCGAGACTCACGGTGTTGTTTTTGTCTCGCAGATACTTCGCTCAACCGAATCCAAGCCCAGCCGCAGCCTGCTTCCCAACATTTAAAGTCAAGGCCAAGTTCCAGCCTGATCTTTGGTAACAACCTCATTCTCGCACTACTCCTAAACCTTAATTCATTCATTAAGATTTGTGTAGCAACACGTAACAAAAAGGTGGTCGAAACGACAACAAATGTGCAACTCCATGGAGACGGTGGAGCTAATGGAGGTGGTGGGGTGGATACCAAGGAGATAGTAACATGTCACTAGAGAATGAGGTGGCGGCTCGGTGACACTGATGGTGTCAACGACGCCAGGTTGGTGCTAATGATAAACATTGGTCGTGGGTGATAAGGACTCACATGATTTAGTTTAACAACTTCTGTAAATTTAAGTAGAAAAGATGTACTATTGTGTAATTCAAGTCGTATGTAAATAAAATAGGTACTTTCACATGACCCATGTATATTGGAATAATGATTTTGCATCCATACTTGCATTCACCATTTACATATACTTTTCACTTGAACCTGATTCTAACTACTTGTCAATCCATTAATGTGCTCCCATTTGCACATCTATCGTTAGAAAAAATTCTTAGAAATGTTCATTTGATTTCTTTTGTCCTTTAAAATGTCTATTTGACAAACTCTCTTCCAAACATGTCCCCATCGGCCGAACTTTAAAATGTCTTTGCCTTTTTAAATAGGTTCGGTCGACCGTGTTACAGGTTCGATTGCATTTGCAAACAAGTTTGGGCGCACTTAAAATAGTTTCGGTCGAACTTTAAATATTTTCGATCGATCGTTGTTTATAAGTATAGTTCTTTTGTTTTTAAGTTTGAAAGGATCGTGACATGGGAGCATGGTAAGAACACGCCACCACTCTTAACAGGGAAACAAAACCACGCCAGCTCTTTTTTCGTTGAAAACCAATACGATTAGACGACCGAATTTGAACATGTGAAGGAAACCGACATGTTTGTTAAATAAAAATTTAGACGACTCTATTTAACAGTCGGAGGTGAACACATTGAGGTGTTGTTTGTTTTTTTTTGCAGGAAAACGTCTGCAGTCTGCGGATCACATCTGCAGACATCTGCAGCAGAAGAGGTGGACCAAATGTCTGCAGTTTGCAAGAAAAAGACTGTTTGTTTTTAACATCTGCAGAAATACATTAAAATATAAATAAAAGTCATACAAACACTACAATAATATTCATAAAACCATACGATTACATTTATAATTCGTTTATTCGACATTCTGCATTATCTGCTTAGCAATTTCATCTCTTAATTGACTCATATATTCTCGATCGGATGCGGTACCATGTTCTTCAACATCATTTTCTTCAGCATCAACGTGCATATCACAATTTTCAAATGACACATTGGGTTGATCGTATTGTGTAAAAAAGTCATCGCTAAGACCCTATTTCCTTATAAAATTATGCAACGCGAAATATGCAACGGTAATGTTCCTTTGTGTAACCAACGGAAATGGTGTCATCCTCTTCAATATAGGGAACCGTGCTTTCAAAACACCAAACGAACGCTCAATAACGTTTCGTAGTTTTGCACGTGCATGGTTAAATTTTTCTTATCGGTCAATGCACGATTCCTACGAAAATCTCCAAGCCAATACCTTACATTATGATATGAAGCCATAAATCCTCGTATGTGTGCATAAGCGGCATCACAAAAATAATATTTATCTGTAAGGATATATAAATAATTAGGAAATTAAACTAAAATATTAAACATTTAAAAACAATTTATATACTTGATGGTGGTAACGGGAATGAAGCATTTGTATCTGATAAGGCCTCTGATAATATTCTGGAATCATGTGCTACCCCTTCCCAACCCGCCACAATGAATGTAAAAATTATGTTGAAGTCACAAATTGCTAATACGTTTTGATAACACTCTCCTTTTCCCCTTCCTCTATATAAATCTTGTTTACTAGCAGGGACAATAGCATGTATCAAAGTACCATCAAGTGCACCAACCGCTCCCTTAAAAATTCACCGAAGTCTGTTGTTATGTCCCGGAATGTTTGGATTTGGATTGAAAGAAGTTGGTACTATCATATCTTTGGCAAAAAACATCATTTTATCTAACACTTCATAAAAGAATTTATGAATTGTTTGCTTTGAGTGTTGAAATCTACGCTTTATAACCACATAACGTTGATTATGACCAATTATCATTAAAACATAGCCATCTTCTCCTCAACCGATACATGTTTACTATCCTTTAACGAATAATTTATTCTAAAATGTGCACATAGTCGGACAAAGGATTCACGAGACATACGTAGCAATTCAATGCATATTTGGGATTTCCTTGCAATAACTCTAACGTGTATTTATGCCCTATCATTTCTGAATCATTGTTTCGCATTCGTTTCAAACCTCTTCTCCAAAAAAACGAACATACAAGTACATAAGAATTACTAGAAGTAATTTCTTATTATAATCCATATGATCCTGTGTTAATAATAAAAAAGGCAACCATTAAACATCAAAATGTCATCGTAACATTAACCATAAAACATAACAAAATGTCATCACCAACCAAATACAACCATAAAACATAACAATGCCAACACCAACCAAATACAACCATCAAAACGTAACAATGTCATCACTAACCCAATACAACCATCAAACATAAACAACGTCACGTGCATAATTATATTAGTTTCATACTTTTAGCAGTCATTGTAATCCAGCCTTTTAATACTTCTGGAATTTCTGGCAGTGTCATCCACGCCTCTCTCATAGATGACGACACTCCAAAGATATGAAAAACAGCTAAAAATAAAGGATCTAACGGGTCTAACCCAACCAATTTTAACCTCTCAAAACAGTCAAGTATTGTTGGTCCATCTTTTCCTTTAATCAAAAACCGAAGAGCCTTTTGCATATCAGATGCTAAACCATCAGATGTGATAGATGATTTCGAGGTTCTGGCCCTTTTGTTTGGAATAGGGTCGGGGGCCGGATCCTTGGTAGGCTCAGGGGTATCCTCTGGAATAGGCTCGGAATTGTGTTGTTCAAAATCAAAAAAGCCGACATCATCTTCTATGTCATGAAGAATTGTATGTGTAATCATAAGTGGTTTGACACGTTGAGCAGAAGATGATCCAGTAACTGAAGTTGTTTGAGTTGAAGTCCACTTGCAATTCCAGTGGTAGTATTACCATCAAATAATTCTGCACAAAGTTCTAGAAAAGGCAATGGAGTCGTTTTCAAAGATCCAGCCTTCAGATGCCCCTAAACCAAAATATAAAATATTATAAGTATATATTTATATGTAGCCTTTAAATATATATATATATATATAAGTATATATTATATGTGAACATACCTTCTTAAATTCTTTCCACTTCTCGTTTATTAGGGAAAAAGTATTTGTTTGAGGATTATATATATTCCTGTTTTGTTTTTCAAATACACAAATCCGACGTACTTGGCTTTCAGATTATCACAGGCGTTCTTCATTTGTTTTTGATTCAATTCAAGGTCAAACTTTTCTTTAAGAATATTTCCTAATCTATTCCAAGAGTCTTTTTGCATACTCAAACATTTCCTACCCACCTTATTTATTTCTTCAACGCAAGTTTCTAACAAAAATTGAATTTGCTCGCTTGACCATTGATGTTTCTCGCCCATTTCTATTAAACAATGAAAACATAACCACTAACCTTAAAGGATCAATTACTAAACCAATTTATTCTTCATACAAACTATAACAACTAACTAAACCATATACAAACCATATACCAAACCATATACTAACCATATACCAACCAACTAAACCAATTCATTTCTCATACAAACCATATACAAACCATATACAAACCATATAGAAAGTAATCATACAAACCATATACCAACCAATTAAACCAATTCATTTCTCATACAAACCATAAACAAACTAATCATACAAATCATATACTAACCAACTAAACCAATTTATTCTCATACAAACCATATACAAACTAATCATACAAACAAACTAATCATAAACACAAACTAATCATACAAACAAACTAACCATATACAACTAATTATAAAAACAAACTAATCATACAAACAAACTAATCATACAAACAAATTAATCATATACAAACTAATCATATAAACAAACTAATCATACAAACAAACTAACCATATACAAACAAAATAACCATATACAAACAAACTAATGATACAAAGAACAAATCAAAAAAAGAAGGTTACCTGCAGGTCGACGGTGAGGGGACCGAAGGGGAGGGGGGCTTCGGGGAGGGGGGCTTCGGGGAGGGGTGCCAAAGGGGAGAGGAGCGAAGGGGATGGGGGCGAAGGGGAGGGGGGCGAAGGGGAGGGGAGCGAATGGGAGGGGGCGAAGGGGAGAGGGCCGAAGGAGAGGGAGGCCGAAGGGGGGAGGGCGACGGCGAGGCGGTGGCGTGGTGGCGACGGCGGGCGGAGGCGCGGTGGCGACGGTGGGGCATGCCGAGATGAAGATGGTTGTGAAGAGTGGGGGAGGTGGGGAAGATGGGTGGGGAATGAATGATCAGATGTTAGATGTTAGGCTTTTAATGGTTTAGGAAGAGAAGAGGTTAGAAGAGGTGTGAAGACATTGTTCCACCTCTTCTCCGTGCAGAAGTGAGAAAGACGTTTTTTAATGAAACGTCTTCCAGAAAACAAACAGTCTGCGAAGTAAAAACCTTTTCCCGCGTCTGCGAGCACGCAGATACAGATGTGAGGAAGATGTTTTTTTAAAAAACAAACACTCCCTGAGTGTTGATATTTTTGGAAAGAGGCCAGTAAAAAAATTTAAGACAGTATCAAAGCAACATTGTAGTAACTTTCTCTTATCATCATGGATCCTTACACCCAATCATTAAATAACAAAAAATGTCTTCTCGTATGTATTTAATAATTAAATTATTATGAAACAAAAAGTAATTAAATTTGAGTTATAATAAATAAATTATTAAAAATTATACTTTTTTAAAAAACGGCTTGTGTTGAATTAATTTGTTTAAAAAGCAACTTTTTTTGAAAAAAACAAAAAAAGATAAACAATGTTTAAAAAATGATATCGAATTTTATCACTCATACGTAATATCAATTATATATTATATCAAAAGATCATTTTATAATTATTAATAATTATTTAATATTATATTTATTTAACACGTGTAATATATAAAATAGTAACAAATAATATTTAACACGATGTATAATAAACTAAATTACAAGCAGATAAAAAGAAAACAAACAAAAAACAGGTGGTGGTTCATTGTTCACACATACTTTATCCTTAGAAAATCATTCTTCTCACATCAAAATAATATTTTTGTATGCTTCTAGATCACTAAAACCATCACTAATGGAAAAGTGAAAAAACATGTTTATGTGGTACTTATCCTATGTTTTATTTCTCATAATCGGTAACAATTCATAAAATTTCTCATCTCTCTCCTCTCTTTCTCTTACATATTTAAAAATTAATATTTAAAAAAAAACTTTTACACATTCTCTTTTCTTCACGTTATCTTTTTTTTTCTTCACGTTATCTTCTCTCTTCTAAAAAACATAATTTTTTTATTGATGCTCTAATATACACAGCTAGGGCTGCAAACGAACTGAACGTTCAGTGAACAGTTCGTGAACCGTTCGGCGGGAAGTTCGTTTATGTTTGTTCGTTTAGTAAATGAACAAACACGAACACGAAAATTCCGTTCGCTTAGTTAAACGAACAAACATGAACACAACCCACATTCGTTCATTTATATCCGCGAACGTTCGATAATGTTCGTTTATGTTCGTTAGCGTTCGTTCGTGAACGTTCGATAAAGTGTTCGTTTATGTTCGTTTATATTCGTAATTATTGTGTCAGTTATTTTTATGACTATTATATCAAGTATTTTTTGATATATATGTTAACTACTTGTAATAAAAAATATAAATTTTATTTTAAAATAAATCTATAATAATTTGTATTCTATGAATTTTTTTGTGTTTATCTTGTTCATGAACAGTTGTTTATGTTCGTTTGCTTTTGTTTGTGTTCGTTTGCGTTCGGTAAGTGTTTGTGAACAGTTCATGAACATGTTCATTTTCTTAATAAACGAACACGAACAAGAAATCTCGTTCGATAAGTGTTCGTGAACAGTTCATAAACAAGTTTATTTATTAATGAACAAACACGAACAAAACATTCTTCGTATTCGTTCGGTTCATTTCTATGCATAACAAAAACAAATCATAATTCTTTGTTGAAATAATTGATTAAAAAAGGCAACAGAAAGATTTGAATAACTAAATCATACGATCATCGTTCACACACAATCTATCACTGGAAGCTTCAAAATTTGACCATACAACCCTTAACTGTCTTCTTCTCGTTGTCTACTTCAACACCAAGCGGCCATAAACACACATACGATCACCATCAAACATACTCAAACACCCACAATACCTTCGTAATTATCGTAACATAAGATTTTACATTAACCCAAAAGAAATTAGAAATCTCCTGTTCTTGTTGTCGATTTGCCCTTTTTTCAACAGATAAAACTTAAACGTTATTACCCGTTGCGTAAGCGCTGCCGTCACCCGATTGTTTATATATACCTTTTTTTAGTAATTTTCATCAAATCTACTGCCCTCATAGCCTCAATCTACAATATCGAAAAGTGTGTTCTCAGGTCGTACAGTTCAGAGATTTTCGTCGAATACTCATCTGGGTACGAAATTTATTATTATTTCTTGATGAGTTCTGTAAAATTTTGGTGGTTTGAGTGCTTATTTAGTGTAGAATATTTATGAGTGTATATTCTTGTTTAATCTTTAGATCATGGAACATTTGAATGCTGGAGTCTTGCATTTTAAAATCAACCCATTGCTACTTATTATATTGAAATCAATCTTTGTGTTTCACTAGATTACAATATGTTTTGATACTTGTTTCTTGGTAAAATGGTAACTGCAAGAACTAGTAAAACAATATGTTTTTATTTATAGTTTTTCAATTTTTGTTGTGATAATCTTGAAGCATTAGTTTTGCCGATCATATGATTTATTGATTGCTTGTTTAATCTGCAAGATGTTCATAATGACAAGAACATAATATACTAAAGCTTTTGCACTTTGTTTAAGAAATTCATAATTGCATTGGTAAATGATTTAGAAGCAAACATCTTGATCTATGTATGAAACACTATATGTGCACAAAATCTTGTGTTGTTTTGGAATAACCATTATGAAAAGTTATTTTTTCTTCTTCAGATTAATTGACATCAAGTGTTAACGATGTCGCAACGTAGTCAAGGTGTGGCGCTCTTCTTATCTATCGCGCTTTTGGCAGCATGCTTTCTAAATTCTGAAGCTCGTGTAGTGTGTGATGAAAACGGGTTAAAAACCATGGTGCAGTTATCTCCTAAAATAACCCAACATCCGGTTCAGTTTCAAACAAATTCTATTATGACATCGAGTTCCCAAAAGGTCATATTGCTATAAAAAGCTTCAATGCTGAAGTTGTTGATGAAGCAGGGAACCCTGTTCCTCTTCATGAAACTTATCTCCATCACTGGGTTGCAGTAAGATACTATGAACGAATAGGTATCGAAGATAAAAAGTATAACGGTAATCTCGGGTTCCACCAATCAGATTTCATTATTTCTGGGAATGCTGGCATATGCAATCATGGTCTTTCCCAGTTTTTCGGATTGGGGTCTGAAACACGTAGAACATCCACATACATTCCTGATCCTTATGGAATCGAAGTAGGTAATCCACTTGAAGTTCCTTCAGGATACGAAGAGAAATGGATGTTCAACATCCATGCAATCGACACTCGGGGTACAGTAGATGCAACGGGGTGTACTGAATGCAGGTATCATGTTAATTATAATAAACCTTTGGGGTGCAGTAATGCAATAACATCACCTTAGTTGACCTAATGCATGACATAATTTGGTCATTTTGTATTTGTAACCATCTATGTTTTTACTCATATAGTCATGTAAACACTTTAGTTTTAGTTTTGATAAAAATCTTCTATAAGTTTCAAAAGTGTTTAGTTAGGTGCAATCCATATAAGACTTTAGTACCTTTTTTATGCAATAACCCTCAATTTGTTAGAAATTTACACTCAGAAGGGAATCGAGGTCGCATATGGTTTTCATGTTTTATTATGCGTGAGATATACTAAACGTGTTTGTTTGTTTGTTTGGTTGTTATATGGTTTTCATGTTAGTGCTTTGGAAATGCAGGTGCAACTTATATAATGTGACAATTGATGAATATGGTCGACCTTTGAAGCCAGATTATGAGGGAGGGTTGTATTGTTGCTATGATGAAACACAGTGCAAAGTGAAGAATGGACTTGAAAGTGTCCAAAGAAACCTTTACTTAAAGTACACAGTTAAGTATGTTGATTGGAGTGACGCCATTGTACCTGTTAAAATCTTCATATTAGATGTCACTGATACTTGGGAGAAGACAGGAATCCATGATTGCCTTGTAAGTTACCTTAGCACTTCATCTTTTGACATAAACCTAAATGAAATTCATCACCTTTTTAGTAAAATTTGTAGCTTTTTGTCACCTTAGTATATAATCATCATCTTTAACACTTTTTAGTAACATTTTCTGCCTTTTTGTTATCTTGGTAAGTACTAATTATCTTTTGTCATAAAACTTATGACTATAGATCGAGTTTAACATTGAACAATCTACCACTGGAATCGCTCCTAATGACTACACGACAACCAGAAGGACAAGTGTGAGTTTCCCAACTGCTGGTGAAGTTGTTTATGGTGTTGCACACCAGCACACTGGCGGCATAGGTTCTGCTCTATATAGAGAGGTAGAAATTTCAGATTTTAAAGTCGGTTTTGTTTCTTTTTATCTATATATATGCATTTTAAATATCTACAGATGCATTTAAATCGAAAAAAGCTATTAATTTTGTTCAGGATGGACAAGTAATTTGCTCATCTATGCCTATGTATGGGAAAGGAAATGATGCAGGAGATGAAGCTGGTTACATTGTAGGAATGACTACTTGTTATCCTAAACCAGGGTCTATGAAGATAGCTAAAGGCGAAACAATAATGTTGGAGTCTAATTACAGCAGCGAAAAGAGTCACACAGGAGTTATGGGACTCTTCTATATTCTTGTTGCTGAGTCTTCTTTAGAATCAAATTATCAAGTTCAAGTAAGATCTCTACCCTTTTATTCATCATTCATCTTCAATAAAACGTTTGCAGTTTGATTATCATATTTTGAACAATATTATTGGAACATTACATAGCTTAAGTTAGATGCTTGAGTATCATATTATATTTTTTGAACATTTCTTTAATTTGGTTTTTGCAGGCTCATGAAGGAATGACTGTACCAATTTCCCTGTGGGGTGTAGCTGTGTTTGGAGTGGCAATTTGTGCGGCTGTTTTAGTTGGTTATCGAAGAAAACGAAGTGAGGATGGTTACCAGCCTATTTCAACTTGAGCAGCTTCTTCCTCTGGTACGCAAGAATGTGATGATATGCGACACGAGTCTTGTTGGTTGGTGAAACTATAAGTTTTATGAACATGAATATGTGAAAAACATAAGGATGCATAACTATAAAATAAAGTCACAGTCGAGTTTATCGCATGGTTGATGTAAAAATCATGGGAGTCATCTATTGTGTTATGAGAGAAACAAGTATGATTTGTTATGTTTAACCATGTAAATTTTCAATAATTATGTAGTCTTGTCTGGTTAAAGTATGTGTTTAGTCAATGTATGATAAGCACACTATGCAAAAGTATATAGTTTATTATATGTTTATCACGTGTATTTCTTAAAACTAGTTAATTGTTGTATGTTATTGGGTTGGTTATTTAGACATCCCATAATTATAAATCAACACCTTAAATTTCTATACGTTTCGTATAGGGGGTGGGTTGTATAGGGCTATATATGTCGTATAACAATCTGACAACCCTCTGAATTTTCCCTCGTAGTTAGTGTCAAATTTTTTTATACGCGTTGTATATTCTATGTGTCGTATAGGACTATATGTGGCGTATAGCAATCTGACAACCCCTTTGAATTTTCTTGTTTTCAGTGTTTTCGACCATATACGTCGCTTATTGTATCATATGGGGTGTATAGACGTGTGTCGATTTATTCAAGTGGGTTTCTCGTTTGGACCCATGTCATTACATTATTAACAAATTCAATGAGTGTAAGTCGAATTTGGTTGGGCATAACTTCAAATGAAAGCGGGTCTTTTCCTAAAAAAAAGGACAATTGGTCCGTTTGGGTTGGCTCGATATTAATGTCATAATATTGGATCTATTAAATGCAATTTAAATTAATTGTTTACTACAAAATATCATAAATTGTACCATCAAAAGTAATAAAATTAAAGTGGTTATGTTGGGTGTCTGGAAATTGCTTTCAAGCAGAGATGGATAAAAACCCGGTTTGAAAACTAGAACTGGCAACCCGACCGTCCCAGTTGTCAAACCGGTTTTATCTGCAATCAGTTTCAAACCGATCCAACCCGTATCAGATATCAGTTATTAAGCCTATCCGGTGAAATCAGTTTGAACCCAATAAATCCGAACAGTACCGGTTTCAACCCAGTTCTTCCCCTCAGTCAAACTAGTTTCAACCCGAACCGTTAAAAAAACAGTTTTGGCTTCTGTTTACGGTTTACCCAACACAAACTAGTTTGCAACTGAGTTATAACTCGCTTTCTACACCTCCATTTTCAAGTTACAACCCTATCCTATCTGTTTTGACTTGCATAAACTACAATACGACATACGACATACGACATACGACATACGACATACGTTAAGAAAGCCCAAATTGTCTCAGTTTTAAATCGTATAGTTTTAGTCTGTTCGGATAAGACAATACGACATACGTTAAGAAAGCAAAATTGTCCCAGTTTCATCCATTTGGGCCAAAAATGTCACATCACATGTGTAGTTGTGTAGTACTTTAGTTGTGCATTGTTTTGGTTTGTGATGTTGTGTTTTTTTACAGGCAAAGTTTTGTTAAATACGTGTATGCTTTGAAGGCAATTACTTTTAGACAGGTGAGTACCGAACCAACAAAACGGGTCGAATCAATTATAGTTTTATTAACACAACAGGTCAAGCATATGTGAGATCTTGTCCACATTACAAGTTGTAGGGAAAGAGTAAAATGTGACAACCAATGACGGGCCTTGCCATCATAATGAATAAACTATTAGATTATATTATTATTAGGGTTAGGTAAAGATTATTATTAGGGTTGAGTTTACGGACTCGTTTAGGTTTTTAAAGTTTTATTGTAAACTTTATATAATGTAAACTAACCTATCAATAATAATCAATTCAGTCTTTTATCATCTTACATAAACGGTTATGAAGGCGCCTATACCTTTGCTTTGACAACAAATACTAGCATTAATATAAAGATGTGACATTAAAGGTAAAGAGGCAAGACATCTCTAGACTCTCTCTCACTTGTATTTTCTTCGATAGAACAATTACTTACTCTCATGACAAGGTTGACAATGTTTTTTTTCCGGTTTAACTAGATCCTGGTGCTTGGAATTCCAAGTTAGATAGGAAAAATGTCACAAAATAGTAACCAAGTTTCAAAAGTGTTCTAGTTTAGTCACTCATGCATATTTTTTTTAAATTGGATCTCCAAACGATCAAATCGAGTCATTACCAAATTTTATTATGACAAGAAAGTAATGATGGAAAAGACATTAGAGTTAGAATTTTTCAATATATAAAATTATATTAAAAAATAAAAAAACATGTTAGTTATGAAAAAATTAAAAAAAAATGCCTAAAATTTACGTCAACGTTCTATATCAGCTTCAAAAGATAGAAAAAATATTTTCTAACTGAATCCAAAAGTATAACATGCTAAAAAATATTTTATGACTTTTAATTTGTATAAAATATAAAAATAAGTGATCTAATTGGAACACTTTTAAAACTTGAGTTACTTAATTGGAACACTTTTAAAAGTTGGTTATTATTTTACAAAGTTACCCCAGTCTGATAAGTGGATATCCGAATCATGACCAAGTGGTCCGGATTGTACAATAATTTCTTTTTTGTTTTGTTTTCCTTTGACAACATAAACACAAAGCATTGATCCTTATACGTTAAGGTATGCATACTAGCAAACTATATAGGTTTGTTCTTGGTGTGAACAACTTTCTCATACAACCCATCACAAACCCCAAAGGGCAAAGGACCTAGTGGCGTAGTTCATTATAAGTCATGCACATTATAATATTTTCAAACAAAAAGTGAAACAAGAATCCTTTGTGATCTTTAAATACTTTTTTTTCTAACCTTAAAGTTTAAGAGCCGGTTGAACTTGGTCTCTTAAGAAATCGTTGGTTCATGAGCGTATGTTACCATTTAGTGCAACTTCTCTAAGATAATGATTAGTTTGAAAATAAGAATGGGTTAAGACTAAATGTTATGAATATTACATTTTATACAAACTTACATCGGTTTAGGATATAAGAGATGTGTTCATATGTATAGAAAATATCACCAATGTATTTTGGTGTTTTGGATGTGGGAGAGAAAAAAGTTTTGTTGTTAATAGTTCATAGGTTGGAGGAGTATGAGGATGAATGTCAAAAGTCTCCGAAATAAAGTAATGAGTTTGTACTTAAGAGAATAAAAAATTTAACAGATGAGTAATATATTACGTGTCAATAAATAAATAATAACTAATTAAAGAGATTATAAGACAAGGATAATTATAAAGCTAACAAACTAAGGATATTGTATCATCTCCTTCGTGATTCATTCTTTTCATTCTCTATCTTCAGATTTTTTTTGCATGCATTTTATTATTTTGTTCCTGTTTTATAACTTAGGGTCATTGCAACATTCTTGCATATCAATGTTGCTTTTGTTGTTCCCGATTTAAGATTCAAGGTCATTGTTAGATTTGTGAAAAATAAAAAGAATCAAAACATAAATGCAAAATGTTTTGATCCTTAGAAAATAATAGGAGTTTGTTATTGATATTTTCCAAATTATTTTCATTCTTAATCTTTCTCTATACAAATAGATCCACAGAGAAATATAGAGAGAATAGAGTGTTTTGATAACAAATGGATTTTCATATAACCCAACCCATAATAATATTGTGATACCATATAAAACTATTAAAAAGATCATGGGAGATATTGTATATTATTTATCAGCTATTTATAGGAGTATGATCAAAAAGAAAAATTATTATAATTATAACTGTTAACTACAATAAAAATTAATTAAAATAAATATCATCTGCATTACAAACTCTAAGTACTATATTTTATTTAAACGTACATAAACTATTACATACTTTATCTAATGTATATCTTTTAACACTACTAGAAAAGACTAATTATTATATTTATTGTATAAGAAATCAGGTGTTACGATTACCATACAACATCTTTCAAATGATTTTATAGGATGAAACTAGTTTTGAACTTATATTTGTTATTCAGTAGCACCATAATAAATCTTTTACTCGATCAATAATATATTTTTTTGTTATTGTCTTATACGTTTTACAATATAGTTTTCATAAACATAATGTACAATTCTTAATAGTTTTATTTTCAAACTACGTTAAAGTCTTCTTTACTCGATTTCCACCTTGTGTTGTTTTTTCTTCTTTTTCTTTCACTGATTTTACTTTCTTTTTCTTAACCATCAAGGTAAGCTTTCACTACCTTTTATTTTCAACAATTTAAAGTTCATGAAATGTCGTGTTCATGTCGGTTTGACCTTAATTCTGACTTATTACATTCAAAGGTCAAACTCTAAATCATCATCATTAAATCACAAATACGAAGTGTAAAGGCATTATGGCATTGTTCTTTCATGTTCAAAGTGCCTAGCATTTGTTGCAGTTTGAAGATGATCAATTCTTCAAGATTATTGCACAAACAATAAAAGCTCATGATAGATATGTAGCTAGATCAATGAAATCTCAAAACAAGAAGTTTCGATTAATGGAGTTGAGGGGGAAGATGCATGATTGACACCAATACATCATCAACCATAGAATTATACATAAAAAAAGTAACATACCAAATTACAACTCGATCACAAACCGATAACATACTCAAACAAAGAAGCAACAAAAACATAAACACAAAGACGATACGATTTCAAGAAAATATCTGGAAGAAAGGCATCACCTTCCCTTTGCCTGAATGACTTGCCTTAATGTTACCCCCACCCACCTTTTAGTTTCCCTAATCCATTTGATCACAAGAAGATCGATCTCTTATCATCGTTGCCATCTGTCATGATCACCATCTTCTTCTTCTTCTTCTTTCGCCACATCTTTGACTTGTTAACGTTTGATGGGTTATCTTATTTCTCCATTGAGATGAATATATATATATATATAATACGATAGTATGTAGTCGTAGTTAGCTATGTAGTGAAAAAGAGAAAAAGACCGACGTCGATAATGGAATTTTCCTAATGGTCCCCCTTGTCTTTATTCTCAAATTTTCCTAGCCAATGGCCCGCCTTTGTCTTTATTCTCAAATTTAGCCTTGTAGTGATGCACCACTACTAAAGAATTGTATATCTTATTCTTTCAAATGTGATTACCATTGCTAACTAAAGTTGTCATACCCTTATCTTTACCCCTTTTTAGGTCTCTAAAAAGCTACAATCTTTGTAGATAGATCTAAAGAATGGTTATAAGCAAATCTAGAACGAAGCTGCCGACGGTAAAACAACTCATTTTTTATCAAGATTCGACTGGTGTTGTGTCGAAAGTAAAAGGATTAACAAATGGGAAAAGTAGTTTAAAGTGGTTATTACTTGGTAGCAACAAAATGGAGGAGAATAATAAAAGGTGATATAGAAGCATAAGTAGTTTGGACCACCCAACTCATCATAATCAAGAATCCTAAAGGAGGAATCTTGTTGGGTGTCTGTCTTCACCAACTAATTAGTGGGGTGGCAACCTTTTATTTGACCTAAACGTATTATTATCTACCATTAATACCATTTTTATGTTTTATATTTGCAATTACCATTTTTGTTCACTCACAAACAAAAATACCATAGGAACAATCTCAATATATGGATGTCTACCATCTTCACTAGCAAATTAGCGAGGTGAGTGAAATAATATATAAATCGTTATATTTCATTATTTTATTACTTTCTACGGAGTAAAAGCAAGAAAAAATGAAGATGTAGGCATGATGAAGAAAGTGACAACCTTAAGGCTTATCCACTAGATGACACATCACAATCTGTTGGCAATGATGGATTAGACGACATTATTGGATAAGCTAGTACCCACCCATTACAAAAGTTTTGTAGAGGAGTGAGTCATATATTTATTCTAAATATTAAAATATGTATGTATTTAAGAAAACAAATAGAGAGCTTGATTCGTAATCATACCTCAAAGTAACTAATAATTGTATATCCTTTCTATAACTATATGAGATCATATCTATAGTACAGTATAAGTTTAAAAATAGAAATCAAATAATAAAAACTAGCAATTGGTGGTAATTTCCGGTGTAACAAGAATCCAACATTAAATAAATAGCATTGGGTAAGGAGTAAACATGTTTAAGTCGTAGTAAACATGTGTATGCTGAGGGTTGTAATTTCTAGTATAACATGAATCCAACTTTGAATAATTAGCCTTGGGTAAGGAGTAAACATGTTTAAGTCATATTCCGGGTTGACATGACTAACATATCTTAATTTTGTGCAATGTTCAAGTTGACTTTTCATACTAAATACAACTCTTCAACCCGTAAAGATTAAACAAAGTGGGGAATTTAATTCAAACTCAATTCTATGCGAAACCTTTTGAATTTGATATTTGTTTATGGCTTTGTACCGCAATTTGGATTTACTTACTTGAATTTGGAAGTTTTGTTTTATGTTATATATTCATTATTAGTTTTTTGAACATCTTAGATCTATAAACCCATGTATCCATCCATTTAGTAGTTGTACATGAGTCATGTCAGAATTACCAATGTTGTAGCATGTTTGAATTGGGAACCTAGCTAGATCTTGACAATCACTTATAATTGTCTCTTTCAAGTAAGCATATGCATGAGTTAATCTAAACATATTAGAAAGAAAAAAAAACATTACAACTAGTAAGTAAAGAATAGTAATTATTTACTCTAAATTAAATTATGCCTTGTATTACGTTAGAATACATATTTATAACATCAACGAACATTAAATAAGTCATATATAACTGCTATTCGTTTTATTTATACCATAAAGAAAGAACTGAATTAATGGGATCAAAGCTAGCCCCACTCCCACACAACACTCTTTTAAGTAGTGTTTAAAATATTTTAATTGTGATAAATACTTTGATTGACAAGTTATCAAACTTGCAACATATTTTAACTTTATTTCAAAAGCAAATGCAACGTGGACGTGCCGGAGTGGTTATCGGGCATGACTAGAAATCATGTGGGCTCTGCCCGCGCAGGTTCGAATCCTGCCGTTCACGTTTTTATATTTTTTTACCTCCTTTAATCCCGTTTATCTATTTGGGCTCCCATTTTTTTAACTATTTGGGCTCCCATTTTTTTAACTATTTGGGCTCCCATTTTTTTAACTATTTGGGCTCCCATTTTTTAACTATTTGGGCTCCCATTTTTTTAACTATTTGGGCTCCCATTTTTTTAACTATTTGGGCTCCCATTTTTTTAAATATTTGGGCTCCCATTTTTTTAACTATTTGGGCTCCCATTTTTTTAACTATTGGGCCTTTGTTTGGTTAAGGGCTTAAGACTGCGTCAAAAGTCCAAACACTCGATTATTCTGGCTTGGGCTATCTTTCCTCCTTCACTATTTGGGCCTAGCCCAGCAGGTGAGCAATACAATTTTTAGAAAAGTATATTTGACATATATCTGGCGAGAAATCTCTCGTCTAGTCTAGAGTCTAGACACATTAACACATATAAATTACATGTAAGACCTAAATTAGTTAATATTAATACCATAACTATATTATTAATTTAAGGTATTTTCTCTTTCTTTTTTAAAAATTTTAAAATACAATGTCTTAGAAAATTCTGAATATGACATTTTTTTTATCTACGTTTCAACATAAATTTTATTTAAAATTTGGCATGGTTATGTATAGTATATTTTTAGTTTTTAATTTTGTTTTCATGTTCGTTAAGCCTCATTTTCACAAACATAATTTTTCTTTTAAATTTCGAATATATCATCATGACATGCTTATATTGCTGCATTTCGATATAAATGTTATTCAAAACCGAGTTGTCGCGACATGTGATGGGATAATTAACATTAGAATTATTGACAATTAACAAAATCATATTAATACTATAGTGACATGCTTATAATTCTGCATTTCGATATAAATTCTTACTTGTCTCTTATAGTGTTGATAATTCTATTGCTAATATGTTTTTGTTCTGTATTCTCCCTTGTAAGGCATTAGTACCTTTCTTGTAGAGATTCGTTTAGCAAACATACTAATCGAAATGAACGAGTTGTTTTTAGGTTCAAAATACAACTTGAATCCTAACATAGGAATTTGCAAAACTTTTGATTCGTTACTAAGCCCCACCTTCTAAAACAAAATTCATAGCTTCATCTTCACCCTTGAAAAAGTGGGTATCTTATTCCTTTACGTTTATGGCTTCCATCTTAAGTTCTATGCTTGTTTTGGTTTCAAAATACCCCCTTAACTTTGTTGCTTGTACAAATAAAACACTCACAATGCAAACCTATTGTTGACATTTTACTTTGACATGATTGCGACATGATAATATGAGCACATCATATCTAATCTGTTTAAGTATAATGGATAGTGTTTGGTTAAAATGTTTAATAAACAGGTTGACGTGTAAACTCGTTTAGATAAACAAATAGTATTCGAGTTATTGATTAAATTTATGTATGTTCAAGTTCGTATCAATCCCTGTAACATGAATATATATTCAAGTAGTATTTGGGTTTGACAATTCAACCTGACACGTATTATTCCATTCTTGGCATTACATTTACTTTTAGCATAAACTAAGTAAAAGGTAAGCCAATATTTGAGTAGAATTCACTTTCTTATTTTTATATACTATCAATTGTTTATCAAAAACATACGTCACTTCACCAGTTAAAGAGGTTGACTAAACCTAAACGTGAAATTTACAACCTTGAACTCTTTAGTATTTTTGAAAGAAAAAAAGATGTTATCAATGTGAAGGATTAAAAGGGTGGAGCAAGTTAATTGAAGGGTAGGGTACAGATAGACTTTAATCAATACTATGCAAATTATTATATATACAATAGTAAAAACCAGAAGTATGTTAAATAGGGTTGAAACAAAATACATTAAAAATGAATGTAACTTGTGTCTAAATGCAACAAATATGTTTTTAATTCTAAAAAGCAAAAGTAATGAAATAGAATAGAATAGATCCCTAAATATCCTACAATCTTATATATGCGTTTACTTGTTGCAAGTGTGAATCCAAGCAATCGAGATGGAGAGAACAAAGCTCAATATGCTTCCTTGGTTATTCATCTTTCTCTTTTGTACCCAAATCCCATCAAGATTAGCTCGTGAAAACAAAAGCATTGAACATTCAAAAAGCCTACCTCTACTCCAAGAATCTCGTGGTAAGATCGCATACTTAGGCTTTCCGTCCTATTACATTGAAAATTTATATCGAATATGTATATACATACATACATATATATATATATATATATCTATATCTATCGCGGTTGTTGGTTTGCAGGGTTGGAGACAGTGACTTTTAGTAGCGAATCCATAAAACATGATACGGTGGCGTTAGCAAAGGGAAAAAGTGGGGGGAAGGGAAGGGGCAGTGGCGGATCAATAAATCATATTCCTCGTAAAAGCAAGGCATTAGCTGAAGCCCCTCATTGTTTGCTTGTCTTCATTATGGTTCTTGGTTCATGTATTTTTCTAATTGTATTATCGTAAATTGTTACCATTTCAAAGAGCCACGAGAGGTGCCATTTTTATTTTCTATTTGTAACCGGATGAATTGTGATGTTATCTTAGTCTATTTCTATGGGATTTTTAATTAGTTGAAAAAGAAGATGTTCCATACTAATATATACATATCTATAATCATGGTTTTCTATACATGATATGTAACACTTAGTAGTGAAGTCTCACAAATTGTTTATAACATAATATAGTTTTTTCTAATGATCTTTCACTCAACTAGTTGAGATGAGATACCTCAAGACTTCATTAAATAAAAGAATGTTTTAAGTTCATGAAGTCCTATATGTGATTAAAAACGAGTTTCAGGTTGAGATAGAGTGTTTTTTCTCACATATGTGAGTATCCTTTTGAGGACGGTCTTGGGTGAGAATATTTCTGAGGATGGTCTTGGGTTGCGTATTCGAGTAATGGAGACGATTAGATGGACCAGTAGCCCGTCAGTGATCCAGTTAGTCATTATAAAAAACATAATCTAGTTTTTAAAATCAGCCTGACTCACTTCAATATGAATCTGATTATGAAACAATTGCTTGTTTCTCACTAAACCGAGGATGATGATTTTCATTACCTATTCTTCTTCCGATCTTTTAAATCGAATATATTACATTAACAAAAATATAAAGCATAGAAAGAAAAACAAAATATGAAATTTGAGGTAGTAAAGTTAATCAATAAATGGTGCACGTCAATGAGATAACATCAATAAATCATTATTAGAGAGAAGAAAATTTTGGATTTTTGTAAAATCCAATCATTAGTCTGGTTCTTCCGTTCAACCTGTCCATTAATTATGAACGGTTTAAATTTCTAATAGTTCAAGAGCACTATCAAATATACAAACGGTTCAAAATACTAATAGTTCAAGAGTACTCTTAAAGTTCAGGTTCAACTCGTGTTTTTGGTTTGTCTCAACTTGAGCAAGCTAGTCTACTTAGCTCATTCTAAGACATTTATAAACATGGCTATCAATTACATATACATAGGTTATAATAAACATGAATGGAAGACATATGTTGCTTTACTTTATTTATTTCGCTATTTCGGCTTGTCGCATGCGTCCTTCACACAATAGTATGTAAGGCTGATATGTTTTTCTAGAATAACTCCTAATCAACTTGTAAGATTTTAACATTTAAACTCTCGTATCAATACAAGATATCTTAACACTACAACTATTCTTTAGAATAGAAATTTGATACGTTCCATTCAAATGAACATAAGATTCTTCAAGCAAACAAAACTTATATCTTACTTCTTAATAAATGTAAATAACTAAAAGTAGATCAAACCCTAATAAACCAGAGGCAGTAAATTTTTTATCGGTTTTCAACACGTGAAAAGGAGAGGTAGTATCCCGCCTCTCACCGATTACCCACTAATGAGGGTGAGTTTTGAGGCAATTGGTATGTTATGTCATGGGATGTACCTAAAGAGCCATTCACTTCACATATGTTTCACATAACCCCGATCATCCCCTTCATTTTATCTTATCCTTTAATTAACCCAAAATATATTTTCCCCCTGCCTTACACATCTATGATTACGCTCAAACGGTCACCTCCTTCCTCCCTCTTTCCTCACACTCGTTGAATCTTCCTCTAGCATACACTGCATGACCCTTAACACTTAGGGGGTGGTGTGTCACGCCCTTTGCCGTGGCACCTTAGCTCTCATGCCTGAGGTGTGAGGGCATACTCAACGGTCTTCCTTGCTTAAATGCGATTTCCCATCTATATATACTTTTTAAGTTTTTAGAACACATCCTAATTTACTCAACAAGTCACTTATAGAATATTGATCTCTACTATAAAAACAAGACCCTTACAACTCAAACGCTTTTAAAGAAACACATGATATAATTAGTTGATTTAGTTTTATTACATCTACTTTTCATTTGACTTTGTACGCGAACAATAATGAGACTGTTTGAAATTTTGTAAGCTAAATTCACATTGAGCTTCTAACAAGCTACAGATCAAACACTATCTAATTCAAGAACATTTAGGTATCAAAAATGTTTCTTTTTTACAATTTATTTTATTGTAATTACTATAGTATTAGTGCTAGCTGCCACACAACTGACCATTAGTTTTTTTAATGAAAAATCAAACAACATAACAAATTAATACTATTTTTTCAAATAATGTATTACTAATAGTTGTTTGGTTTCGTGGTAAGGATATCTTGCTTTAAGGGTTCAAATCTAGGTAGCAACTAATTTTTCCTTTTTTTTCTTTGGCTTTGTATTTTTTATTGGTTAAAACACATGTTTTTTAATATGAATTGGGTTTGCTAGAGTTTACTTATGTAACTTTTGTTTTTATTTTATTTTTATTTTTATTTTTGTGGTTTGTTTTGTTTTTCTTATAATTTTTTGGGCTTAACAAAATGATTATGTCACTTTTACGACGGAGTAGGCATTAAAGATTTATAAATGAGTGACAGTCGAGCGGTGGGTTTTATGATAGCTACATGTTTTAGGATTTTTTTCTTTGGTTTTGTACTTTTTATTGGTTAAAACACATGTTTTTTAATATGAATCGGGTTTGCTAAAGTTTACTCATGTAACTTTTGTTTTTTTTGTTTTTTTAAATTTTTGTGGTTTGTTTTGTTATTTTTATAATTTTTTGGGCTTAACAAAATGATTATGTCACTTTTACGATGAAGTAGGTATTAAAGTTTTATAAAGAAGTGAAAGTCGAGCGATGGGTTTTATGATAGTTATATGCTTTAGGATTTTATGTTAGAACGAAAAATACTTAGGATTCTAAAGGAAAACCTCACGCAACGCGACAGGCCAAAATCTTGTTATCTTTACAAGTGAAAGAACGATATGCTTGAAGCGTGACATAAAATTAAATGCTGTATAAAAAAAAGGTCAATTAACATTTAAGTATAAGTTTAAAAAAAATCATCCACATTGACGAATGAGATGGTTAAGAACCCAAGTACAGTCAGGAAGACGATGACGTGTTTCTTCCACAGTTATCCACCTCAAACGTTACACTCATTTACTCATCGCCACGTGTCCCCTCTCGAAATGACGTGCTTCCTTTTCCCTATATATTCGCATCGGCGGTTTGTTAATTGTACAGATTATATTACAGATTACAGTTGCAAACTCCATCGTACTTCAATGGCATTCAGAGCAACAGTGAGTAAAATGCATCAATTTGTTTAAATTATTACGTATCTCAACCATTGTTCATGTGTGTGTATGAATTATATGAGGAACAAACCTTTTGTTTCCCTGTGCGTATTGCAGAATTTGGTGAAATCGATGATGAATCGGTCAACAGGAAGCCGAACATTTGCTACATCAACCTCCGCCAATGTGAAGTAATGATATACTTCACTAGTTACTCGCAAATTGATAATTCTAGTATACGTGTGTTTTCAGTTTGATGTTGACAACTGATAAGAGTGAGAATTTGGGGATAAACAGGTCGTTGAAAGGCGCATACGCACCGGTGTACATCTCGTTGGGGTTGATACTGATGTCGGTTAGCATCGGAGCGTTCACGGCGACGCATCAGTTAAAGAGGTCGCCGAATGTTTCGGTGAAGAAATCGAAGAGGGAGACTTTACCGGAGCTGGTGGAGCCGGAGAAGGTGGCGGAAGAGTCCGATGACTTCATTAAGAAGTCGTTCTTCAGGAAGATTGCACATGTGCAGGAAGCGGATCGTCAGGAGGTCATGCCTGACCCTATCCGTGGGGATACGTATGCCAAGTAAGAACCGTAAATTAAGTAAATACAAACAGTTTTTAATGAGTTTTACATCAACTAACTCTACCTCTACTCTTACCTGAGCGGAGGTCTAATGAACTTATGGTGGGTAGAGGGTTTTATCATTGTTACCTTGGTGATGGTTATCGATGTCTGTGTTTGTAAGTGCGAGGGCCTTTCAACAAAAGGTTTATCTGGGCCTTTCAACAACAGGTTTACCTGGGCGGTCGGTTTTAAAAATTATTAGTTGACCATTTAAAAATAAATAAATTCAACCGATTTCAACAGTCGGCCTTGGGTGATGGTTATCGATGTCCGTGTTTGTGGGTCCGAGCGGCCTTACACTAAAAGATTGACCTAAGTGATTGAGTTTAGAAATTATTCGCTAGCTTTTTAGAAATAATATAAAAAGATTTCACTCTTTCTTGTGTTGAAGAACCACAAGTTTAAAAATAAATAAATTCAACAGATTTCACTCTTTTATCTTGTGATGAAGAACCATAAGTTTAAAAAAATAAATTCAACAGATTTCACTCTTTTATCTTGTGATGAAGAACCTTAAGTTTAAAAATAAATAAATTCAACAGATTTCACTCTTTTATCTTGTGATGAAGAACTACAAGTTTAAAAATAAATAAATTCAACAGAATTCACTCTTTTATCTTGTGATGTATCTTGTGATGAAGAACTTTAAGTTTAAAAATAAATAAATTCAACAGATTTCACTCTTTTATCTTGTGATGAAGAACCATAAGTTTAAAAAAATAAATTCAACAGATTTCACTCTTTTATCTTGTGATGAAGAACCTTAAGTTTAAAAATAAATAAATTCAACAGATTTCACTCTTTTATCTTGTGATGAAGAACTACAAGTTTAAAAATAAATAAATTCAACAGAATTCACTCTTTTATCTTGTGATGTATCTTGTGATGAAGAACTTTAAGTTTAAAAATAAATAAATTCAACAGAATTCACTCTTTTATCTTGTGATGAAGAACCATAAGTTAAAAATAAATAAATTCAACAGATTTCACTCTCTTTATCTTGTGATGAAGAACCATAAGTTTTGTGAGTTCGACCGTTTTTGCTATTTTATTTGGGATAAAGAACCATAAATTTGGGTTTAAAAATTATTCGTTCAAAATAAATTAATTCTAACAAATTTCACTCTTTCCTACCATAAGTTTAGGGAGTTCGACCGTTTTTGTTATTTTATTTGGGATAAAGAACCGTAAATTTACTATAATATTTTGGGTTTTATCTTAGATAGAATAGAAGTAAGGTTTGTCTGCATTCTCTTAAGACCTACCAATATGTCCTTTCCGGTACCTTTGTTATGAATTTTGTTTTGAATTAGATTTTACTTGGTTATGAATTTTGTTTTGAATTAGATCTTACTTGTTATGGTAGTTGTAAAAGTTGACAAATTTAACTTGTGATTTTGGGAGAGCTAAGTGGATAATTGATGTTTGATGTTATTTTGGGAATTATTGCAGGCATCCCGAGCCTTACACGGAGTCGCTGAAATCAGTTGGAGTGGAGGTGGAGAAGAAGCCATTTGTTCAGACACCGCCACTGAAACATTGAAGCTTCATTTATGAACATGATCTTTTTAATTTGCTTATCGCAAATTATGTATAGGGTTTACGTAATGTAGTTTTGAACTGTGGCAAATAATTACTATGCAGGTGTTATGCTCTTAGTTGTTTGCATACTCGGTTATGACTTATGAGTATAGACTTACTATTGATACTTAATAGCTGAGGGTAAGGTTATCAAGAGTGAGAGCGGGGTTCAAGGTTTTCACTTTTCATGTAGTCAATGTTCTAGTTGTGGTTCGAAGTTCACACGTCTTATAAGTACATTACTTATTGAAATTAGAATTTAGAACTGCATATCATTAAACTTCAGTTATTATTTTTAATTCCTTATTTTTCAGTTGCTTTCACATATGTAAAACTCTGAAAATTTGGTTTTCTAGAGTATCTCAAGATTCACCCTATAAGTAACAAAATCATACTCACCAACTTCACTTGCTTTTATGGGGGCTCACAAGATCCCTCATTTAAGTTTGGGCTCTTAGAATATGGCGCCTTTGGACAAATTTATTTATTATTACGGGTATAAGTAAATTATTTCTTATGGTATCCAATACCATAACGACATCGCTTGTTTGAGTTAAAATGAATACGTTTTAGGAATCTGGTTTTTTATTAGCACACTAACACGAACATAACTGCAAGAGAAACACGCGTGCTATATTGATGTGTTTCGGTCGATGTGACTTACGTTTATGGGCTGCAACCAGTGTAAACTGGAATTATAATTACAAGAGATATGAATATATGGAGAGGTAGATCTAGGCCTATAGGGTTATAAACCTTAAGAGCAAGAAAACTAAATGGGCCCAAATAATGAAATTGAATTAGTGCCGGATCTTGTCTCGAGTCTTCAGTCTTCATTAAACCCGAGCTCAATCAAGATTTCACAAATCCATGATGAATTTGATTCGGAGTTTTGTCAGTGGGTACAAGAGTCCTTGTTCACATATAGATGTCATGAGCTCCATTCGATTCACACTACCCTCCAAACCCGCCCTGCGGCTAAAAGGCTACCAACATCAGTTCCTCATCAGTCAATGAGCATTAGAGGTGGGCAAACCGGGTTTTGGGCCGGACCCGGAACCGGGTTCGGTCCGGCCGGGTTTTTTTAGAACCGGGTTGGGGTGTACCGGGTTCGGGTTCGGGTCGGGTTGGACATACTAAAAACCCTACCCGGCCTACCCGGTTCGGGTCGGGCCCAGAACCAGGTACAACCGGGTTTTTTTTTACTGTTATAATTGCTATTAATATTAATATTTTTAGTATTATTATTATTATTATCATTAATTCATTATTATTATTATTATCACTAATTCATTATTATAATTATTATTATTATTATCATTATTCATTATTATTATTATTTTATTATTATTATTATTATCATTAATTCATTCTTATTGTTATTATTATTATTATTATTATTATTATCATTATTCATTATTATTATTATTTTATTATTATTATTATTCATTATTATTATTATTATTATTATTATTATTATTATAAATTTATAACAACATTAAAAAGACATTTATAACTCATTAATTTATTATTTATTTATTAAAATAACTTAAAAAATACATTAACGAATCAATAACTAATCGACTATTTTCTTCGAGAGGCTTCATCAAATGCTAATTCTTCGTCGGATATACCAGAAGATACTCCTTCTTCTACCTCTTCATCGTGTACTTTACATTCGATTGCAATTTCGTCTTCAAGATTTGTTTTGTCTTGTATACGATCCATCGCGTCTAAGTGGTCTTTTAAACAAATGCACATCTCCACCGCTTCCGGAGTTAATCTTGTTCTTCGTAATGATAATACCCTACCACTAAGAGAAAACGCAGACTCCGAAGCTACCGTAGAAGCTTGGACGCTTAGTAAATCATGGGCCATAGCGGAAAGAATTGGAAATTTGGATTCCTTTCCTTTCCACCAAGCCAAAATATCAAATGCATGATAATCTTGAGTACTCATAGTTGAAATAAAATTTGACGTACTATATATACCAAGTTCGCTTGTTGGGGCGTTACCCCTTTGACGTTTAGCCGTCACATCCCGAACAACATTCAACATAGTCATAACGGGGTCTTTAAACGAGGTACTAGCACTTGAGGTTGATTCTCTTTGCGTAGTTATATTTACGTTAGGTCCATATTTATTTAAATAAAAATTATAAATAATTTTCAAACTTGTATTAAAAACTTCTTTTGCCTCGGTTGAAAAATTGGGGTTTTCGTCATGTATATCCAAATTGTCATTTATCTCGTCTATTAAACATTCTACCCCCGCAACATTTAAAAAAAGATTTAAAGCAGCGGCACAAGTAAAAACGGGTGGTAACTCAAGAAAATATTTTTTAAACTTGTCTTTCATTGGTTCTATCATTTCTCTAACATACTATTTTTATTTTGAAAATTTTTAAAATTCAAAGCCATGAAATATAATTCTTGAAGCACCGAATAACTAGTGGGATAATAAACTCCCGATAATTTTGTAGTTGAGTTTTTAAACACCTCAAGAAATTCGGATAAATGTTCAATATTTTTCCAACCCAAATCCGGAAACAGGTCGGCTTCGCAATTATCCGAAAGACTATTATGAAAAGCTTTTAAAGTGCCTTTTTGTTTTAAAGCACAATCAAACATATGACAAGTCGAATTCCACCTAGTAGGTACATCCCAATTAGGCCCTAAAAATCTAGATTCTGTATCTTTACAAAGTTGTTTATAATCTTGATATCTTTTTCTACTTTTTTTAAAAACGTCGTGTAACATAAATCGAAAAGCTTTTATAAAGCTATCAACAAATGGTACGGATAGACCATCTTGTACTACTAAATTAATAATATGTGCAACACAACGAGTATGCAAAAAATCACCATTTGCAATCGGAAGATATTTTAATTTTAATTTTTCAACCGCGGTTGTGTTGTTGGAAGCGTTATCAAATGCCATTGAAAATATTTTATTTTGTAAATTAAAAGTAGTTATTACATTATCCAAAAAGTAAAATAAATACTCTCCGGTGTGTGGATACGGAAATAGATCAAATGCAATCGTACGTTTCATCATTTGCCATGAACTGGGATCTACCCAATGAGCGGTGACGCAAAGGTACGATTCGGGCAAACGTGTGGCGCCGACCAAACGTCACTAGTTAAGTTTACATCGGTATTTAAATTTTCAAATAATACAATTAAATCATTTTTTGCTTGCTTCCACAATTTTAAACAATAACGTCTAAGTGTAGTACGACTTACGTGAGTGTAACGAGGTTGAAGCGTCTCTCGAATTAAGTTGGTTAACCGAGGGTTGTCAAAGTGATTGAAAGGCAAAGCTTCTTGAATCACGAACTTTGCCATTCGATCTCGAACCCCATTAACGTTGTAATTAAAGATTCCACCGTCTCCACTTAATTGTCTTTGTTGCGAATCCGGATTACTTTTCAACGACTTACAAAACTTTCTGGTAATGTGTTTGTTTAAAGTCGTGTTAGAATCTTTAGCAAGTAAAGCTCCACAAAACTTGCAACGAGCCTTTACAGATCCGTCACTCAACTCAACCATATCCCAATTGCACCAAACATCCATGTTACGATTGTGTGGAAGAACACGAACGACGGTTGGAGAATTCGATGAACCTTGACCAACGGAAGATTGAGAATGAGCCATATTGAGATTTGAGAATAAACGAGAGTCAACGAGACTAAACGAGAGTAAACGAGAGTATTGTTTGCGTTTTTTGCGTATGTTTTTTTGTGTTTGAAGCTTGGGTACCTTACCATATCAACCCACACCTATTTATACTTGTTTTAGAGGCAAAACAACCAAAAAAACGGTCACAATTTGTCCCCAACGGCTATATAGCCGTTAAAAAACGGCTAGAAAAAAAAAACGGTCGAAACCGGGTCCGACCCGGGTTCAACCGGTTCGGGTCCTGTTCGGGTCCGGGTCGGGTCGGGTCCGGTTCCTATCATTTCCAAACACCCCAAACCGGTTTGGAACCGGCGGTTTTCACCGGGTACGAACCGGGTACACCCGGTATCGGGTTGTACCCGGACCCGGTTCCGGGTCGGGTACATTGGGTCGGGTCCGTACCCGGTTTTTATGGTCATGTCTAATGAGCATCACCAATTGTCTCGAGTTGGGCCTAGTAATAAAACGAGAGTAGTATATAATCAAGAGGTTGTGAGTTAAAATAGTTGGGTTATCTTTTAGGCCAAGAGTAAGCCCAATAATAATTCAATTTTTGTGGCTTGTATCTTATTCACTATGGTGAACATAGAAGAAAGTATCATCTTGTTAAAACAATAAAACAAAATACTGCTCTCTCATTAAAAGAGAGGAGAAGATGAACAAGTTTTGTTATTTAATCCTGGCTACAATGCTCTTTAAATTTCTGAAATTTCAGTTGTCAGATCTAGGAAGCGCCTTCATGACATTTCAGCGAACTTGTCCAACGGTTGGTTTGTATTTGTTAATCAGGTTCGAAAGTTAGGTTTGAAAACATTTGTTTGCTGATGCGGTTTGTTCTAATTTGGTGATAATGGATTTGAAACGATTTTAGTATTTTTGTTGTTTTTACTCTTGTTTTACATATTTCTATTTATCTTTACTTCTCTAGAGAAGTGGGTAGTCTCCTTTTAATTTAATAAATAGTGTATTAGTAGTATCCAAAGCTACACGTGGCCTATTAAATTGCGTTCGAAGTATGAAACGAATATGAAGAAAATGATTATATGTTGTTATCTCATCTTATCTCTCAAGTTTTTCTTACCAATTCAATACTTAACAAAATTTAAAGTTAATTATGTAAAAGCTTTATGATTATAGTATTTTTTCTTTATCGATTTTATGAATGTTCAAACATTGAGCATCAAACTCATAATCTGTAATTATTGATGCATTTCCTTCAAATTTATTTACAAAACTTAATTTTTTTAATTTTGATGCTACAAAGTTATTACTCATATTGTTTTTTACACACATTAAATAAATGAAGTTTTAGTTCATAGTTTCAATAGTCAAAAAAGACATGTTAACTAACTTGTTCATCATACCACCACTTCATATGATATAATTGGATTTTGAATTTGTGAAAAACCACAGTTTAAAATCAAAATCAACTAAAATTTTAATTTAATTATTTAATGTTCAAATAAAACAAATGATTAAAAGGAAAGTAATAATAAATTCAAAAGGTAAATAAATGAAAAGATATGACGAATCCACTCACTCCCGTTGCAACAAATCTTCCCTGAGATTTACATTTACCCTAAAGAGGAGTATGTATAATTGTATATAAATAAACCCATCGCCTATGCCATTGTTTCTCAAAGCCATCGACTCCGCCTAAATCAACGATCGCCCTTCAAACATGTCGTCTAAAGCCCTCATTCTGCATCCCTCTGCCATTGAGTTTCGAACACCATTTGATAAATTACTTCTTCTTCTTCATCATCTCCACCACACCACAGCCGTTGACGACTCAATTTCGATGCCGACTAAGGCCACCGCAAGTTCGTTGACTGCGATCGGACCACCAATTTCAAGGTATGTATTCTTCCAATCGACCTCTTCTGTTTGCTTTCTACTCATTACTTGATACTATCACTCTACCTTCCGTAAGCGTTGTCTGTTATTTCCGCTTGATTTCGGAACCCTAAACCTAAATACGTAAGTAATCGTCGTGATTTCGGGTGATTGAACCCTGATTAGGGTTTTAAACAGAAACATTATTCAGTTTTATGAATTGATTCAAGTTAGTTAATGCATACATCATACATTTTCATTGTATTCATGTTGCCTTCTCATCTTTTTGTCTCACTGTTGACTCCCGCGGATACACACCCCTGAATCCTGATGCTTTTCTGATATTGGGCCCTGAAATCTGGGCCATCCCAATGGTGTCACCACGGCCCAAGAGACTTGTTGCCCATTTTCATTGCATTGTTTTGTATTGGGTTTGACGGGTCAAAATGAGTTTGGGCCTTGGGGCATTACTGATGGAGTCGTCCACTTTTAACTTATGATGCGTACCATATCGAGTGTTATGTTCTAATATTTTTTCTGATTTTTCTGAAAGGATCTTTGATAAACTTAAAGGCGCCATCAAAGAGGTATGCTCATTGATATAGTTTAAGTCAAAAGTCGCCTTAATGTTATCTTTCAAATGAAATGATGAAGATGAAATGCTTCCAATGAATTCGATTCATCAATTTTATGTATTTCGTGGGAACTTTGGTGATACTGAAAGGTACGTTTGGTGACACATGAAGTCACTTTGGTGATACTGAAAGCCATTTTTATGTGACTAAATAAGTTTTGGGTTTGACATTTTTACTATGGGAGACATTACAAAGAATAATTTTAAGAAGTGGATCAAACTTGGGAGACATTTGAGCAGACCTTCTGGTCAAACATTCACCATATTTGAAGTTGATAAAGAAAGGTATGCTATTTTACAGTTGTATCTTCTTTATCCAGGGTATTTCTTTTATATAGACACCTTGCTGTTAAATTTCATAATTCTAACTTTGGAAGTTTTGAATGTATGTGTTCTTAGTATGTCTTGCTTCTTAATTTGTAGTTTTTGATTTATAAATTTCACATTGTGTCATAATTGGAGCCCACAAAATATTTGAACGTGCTTTAAGGTATGCTTTTAATTCAAGAATGTTAAAATTAAGATTATTTTGATACTTTATATGTTGTCTTCTAGAAACCTTTTTGTCTTAAACCAAAACAACTAATACTTTTACTAAGCTTATATGGTTCTTGAAGTACAAGAGTTTCTAGATGAACACGCTGTGTCATAACACAAGCACTTCAACCTATTTATGCAATTCTTGTATTGTACCTTTTCACCCTATAGTTATAACGACATTCTTGTGTCAGCTAGTCCTTGAAAACCTTATAGGCGCAATAGAAGCAGAAAAAAAGGTATGCTCATTGATCTAGTTCTACTTAAAAGTAAGTATAAAAGTTGGAAGCTGAGCATTTATTTGTGTATTGTTTTCATATAGGGAAGAGCTGGGAGATATACATAGGATAACGCGGCTCCTTGATTTTCTCCATGGTTTTTCATTAGTTTCTTTTCTTTACTTATGTTATTTGATTTAAGTATTTCTGATCGTTTTATCTCTAAATTTGTGCTCTTACAGATATGGAACTAAATTTGTGTTCTTACGGATATGGAATATTCCAGCCCATGCTGAACTTTTAAATAGAGGTACAAATATAGAAACCTTAAAGGTATTTTTACATGTATCAATCTTAGAGACAATTTCATATATTATTCTGGTCAAACGTTATAATAAAGGTTGAATGTTCCTTTTTTCATCGTTGTGTATTTACTTTTTTCATATTTTTGGTTTTGTGGAATTATAGATTTTATTGTGTATGCAGAATGGTGTGAAGGACAAATTACTGAAAACCTGGTGGAAACATTTGATGATTGTTTACAGGTCAAAGAGGCACAAGATGGTCTAAACAATGAATGATTGATGTTGAGGCATGGAGGTGGCATGCCAGGTTAGATCAGCTAAATTTTGATTCATTAAAAAATCTAACAATCAAACGAATGGCAACAGGGTGATTGTAGTATTTTGCTGTTTGATGTTTTAAGATTTTAAAGTTTTACAGCGCTAGTTTGGGATCGCAACAACACAAGCTTTGACACATTGTAATAGCCAATAAGACGAACAAAATATCTTTTGCATCGACTACATCGACTACACATTGTAATAGCCATAAAGATTGATCAGCATGTAAGTAACAATGGTGGTGGATTTGAGTCTTATTGTACTTGGGAAAAGGTTTTTGACACGTGTTAATCCAAAACGCAATTTGAGTGAAATGCACTTGCAAAATTTAAATCTATCTTCGCCCTCCTGAGTTGAATCTCGATCCGGATATCTGTATTGAAGATCTGGACGTCCCGATATATAAAAGGCCTTGTTAAGGAAAGCTATCCTAAATCCTAATGGCGTGGTTGTTAAGGTTGTTTATTTGGCTCTTTCTTCTTTTCATCTTGTTGCTTTATGTTTATAACATCAACATCGATGGCATGGGTTTTATCTCCTTATCGAGAAAGTGGATTGATTTTTTGAATAACATTGGGATCCACAGACCACAGTGAACACTTTGTTAATGTTTCTAATTTCTATCGTTTTTGGTAAGTGGGCCGGTCTTTAATTGTTTGAGCATATGGGCTGCATTCCGAGGGTGTTGGATTGTGAGATGTGGGCTCCATATTATGCACATCAGGCCCATTGCTTTTGTGGTTCCTGAAGTCTACAAGGCTAAAAGCCCTTCTCAACAATTTCAAATGATGTTGGGCTTAAAGGTTTCAGACATAAGTCTTCCATCGTGGGCCTGTTTCTTGTGGCTGGGCTATTTCTTGGTTTTCTAAAAGATAAAAAGGAAAGTAATAATAACTTCAAAAGTTAAATAAAGAGAAAATTGCAAAAATAGTCCTTGTAGTTTGATCATATTACAAATTTGGTCCTCATATTTTAAAAATTGCAAATTTAGTCCAAACATTTGAAAGTTGTTGTAAATTTAGTCCTCACCGTTAGTGTCTGTTAGTTTTTAACGATCTGGGGATTAAACACGTAATATGGTAAAACCATAGGGACCAATTGTGTAATTTTCTCAAAAAATTATAAAAAACTAAAAAATCATATAAAAATTAAAAAATTAAAATTTAAAAGTTCATATGTCATGTTTAAATCGAAGAATACAAAAAACTTGTGAAAATATAAATCCGAAAAACAAAAAATAAAATCGAACCGCTTTTTATTTTTTTAACTTCAATATATTATTTTAGTATTTATTTTTAATTTTGTAAATATTTATTTGATTCTATTTTTATTTTTATTTGGTTTCTATTTAGTTTTTACTATAATCCCATTCTTCTTTCTCAATACTTTTCGCTTTGTTTTTTACATACGTTTTGTTTATACTTTTATTTAGTTTTGAATTTGATTTTATTTTTTAACCTTTATTTTATTTTTAAAAAATTTATTGAAATTTATTATTGATGATTATTTGAATTTATTATGTTTGATTTTAATTTCTTTTAGATTTATTTGATTTTCTAATTTTTTTAATTTTCAATTTTTTTTAATATTTTGAACAAAATGCACAATTAGTCCCTATGGTTTGATCAAATTGCATATATAGTCTCCCGATCGTTAAAAACTAACGGACACTAACGGTGGGGATTAAATTTGCAACAAACTTTCAAAAGTTTGGACTAAATTTGTAATTTTTAAAATTTGGGGACCAAACTTGCAATATGCTTAAACCACGGGGACTATTTTTGCAATTGAGAAGTGATTTTCATTTCTAGAAATCAATAAATGAAAAGATACGGCGAATCCACTCATTCCGGTTGCAACAAATCTTCCCTGAGATTTACATTTATGATTTACCCTAAAAAGGAGGAGTATGTATATGTATATAAATAAATAAATCCATCGCCTATGCCATTGTCTCAAAGCCCAAAGCCATAGACTCAGCCTAAATCAACGATAAATTACTTCTTCTTCTTCTTCTTCATTCTCTGCCTAAATGAGTTTCGGACACCATTTGCGATCCATTTGATAAATTACTTCTTCTTCTTCATCATCTCCACCACACCACAGCCGTTGACGACTTAATTTCGATGCCGACTAAGGCCACCGCAAGTTCGTTGACTGCGATCGGACCACCAATTTCAAGGTATGCATTCTTCCAATCGACCTCTTCTGTTTGTAAGCGTTGTCTGTTATTTCCGCTTTGATTTCGGAACCTTAAACCTAAATACGTAAGTAATCGTTGTGATTTCGGGTGATTGAACCCTAATTAGAGTTTTAAACCGAAACATCATGTTAGATTTTATGAATTTGATTCAAGCTAGTTAATGTATGCAGCATACATTCTCATTCAAGTTAGTTAGTTGATCCTGATGGTTTTTTAATATTGGCCCCCGAAAGATGGGCCAGCTCAATGATGTCTCCACGGCCCATGAGACGTGTTGCCCAGAAGGACCGCCTGATGAGATGAGGCTTGTTGCTTGTATTGTATTGGGTTAATGGGTCAAAATGGACTGGTGGGCTTGAGGTTGGGCCTAATGGACTCGTCCACTTTTAACTTATGATCTCTATCAGACTATCATAAAGGGTGTTCTGTTGCTAATTGTTTTTCTGCTGCATGTTGGAATATTAAGTATGTTTGACCAAATTGTGTTAATTTGTTTGACTCCCGCCACACACGCACACGGCACACGCACACCCCTGAATCCTGATCTGTGATGGGTTTTTTTTGTTGGGCCATGAAACTGGGCGAGCCCGATGGTGTCTCCACGGCCCAAGAGACACAGTGCTTGATGATGAGATGAGGTTTGTATTGTTTCGGTTAACGGGCCAAAATGGGTTGGTGGTGTTGAGTTTTTGGTTTGACATTTTTACTTTGGGAAATATTACAAATATACTTTTAAGTGGATCGGACTTGGAAGACATTTGAGCAGACCTTATGGTCACACGCTTCATTGAACTTGATAAAGAAAGGAATGCTAATTCACAGTTGTATCTTCTTTATCAAGTTTTTTTTTTATATTCTTGCTGTCTAATTTCTTGATTCTAACTTTGAAGTTTAAATGTATGCGTTCTTCGTATGTCATGCTTCTTAATTTTGTAGTTTTTGATTTATGAATTTCATCTTGGGTCATAATTGAAGCCCACAAAATATTTGAACGTGCTTTAAGGTATGCTTTTTATTCAAGAATCTTAAAATTAAGAGTATTTTGATAGTTTATATGTTGTCTTCTAGAAACCTTTTTGTCTTAAACCAAAACAACTAACACTTTTACTAAGCTTATATGGTTCTTAAAGTACAAGAGTTTCTAGATGAACACGTTGTTAAAGCTGAAAATGGTGGTGCTCACTAGCAAATCTTCACAAGGTTGGCACATACACATTATTGTTAGCAAGTTTACCTTTTCTGTTACTTCTTTGATTTCTCTCACAAGTAGGCATACATGATCACATTGTGTATTTTGTTTGTAGGTTCTTTTTGTGCCAAGCATCATGGTCAGGCCATCATTATCGACATTTTTGGGTTTTTCTATTCTTATGATAAGTATTTTTTGCATTATTATTTTTCTCACACAAGCACTTCAATCTATTTATGCAATTATGTATTGTACCTTTTCACCCTATAGTTATAACGATATTCTTGTGTCAGCTAGTCCTTGAAAACCTTAAAGGCTCAATAGAAGCAGAAAAAAAAAGTATGCTCATTGATCTAGTTCCAGTTAAAAGTAAGTATAAAAGTTGGAAGCTGAGCATTTATTTGTGTATTATTTTCGTATAGGGAAGAGCTGGAGATGTACATAGGTTAACGTGGCTCCTTGATTTTCTCCATGGTTTTTCCTTAGTTTCTTTTTTTTTCCTTATGCTATTTGATTTAAGTATTTCTGATCGTTTTATCTCTAAATTTGTGTTCTTACAGATATGGAATATTCCAGCCCATGCTGAACTTTTAAATAGAGGTCTAGTTAGCTTCCTAGACTGCTGAGTGATGATACAAATATAGAAACCTTAAAGGTATTTTTACACGCAAGTTCTTGTCATCATTTAAATCTTAAGATGATTTATTACTAATGAAATTTGGTGACTAGATGGGTGATTGAGTGCCAGGATAACCTGTTTCCAATTAGAGTTTACAAGGTTAGTTTTGTCTCTAAAAGATTTATAATGCGAGTTTACTTGTCAGCTAAACCGATTTTTAAGCCTAAGGATTTTACTATTGTATGTGTTTTTATCAATTAAGAAGATTTTACAAAGTTAGTTTTGTCTTTTAAAAAACTATAATGCCTTCTGGTTACTTTCTCTCCAAATGCTTCCCTTCTCCATTTCTAATCTTCAAAATACAATTAAAAAACCTGAAGATTTAAGAAATAATCTGCAAAATTTAGCGACACTAACTATATGATCATTGTTACCTTTTTGCTGTTTTATTTTGTAATAGTTGTTATGCAGTTTTATCAACCTACTAAATCTTTCGTCAGCAGTATTCACTGCAGATATTTCAAGCATATGAGCCTCTCTTGTTGCTTGCCCTCCAACCGCTCCTTCCCCTCATGTTATTGGCCTTGTAATTGCAACTGCAGATTTCCAAAACGATCTTTCCAGCTGGAATAATTAAGTATGCTGATCAAATTATTTTAGATGCTAACTGTTTGACTTTGCTTGGATTACTTTCTTTGTTTATTTATTTATATTCAGTTCTGTATGGGGTCGATGCAAAAGAATCATTTCATTTGTCTATCATGATCTGGATTCAAGATAAGTGTTTATCACTCCTGGAGATAGGTAAGATGTCCACACCTTTATATTAACAAAACCCCCACTCCCACCACACACACACAACAAATTAAATGAGAGATGTTCTTCTTGTCTACTTCTGTAGGGTTGTTGAAATCTGAGTTTTTTGAAGAACAAGTTGCTGAATAAGCTGTTGGGGCTGAGAGTGGTGGTGCAGATGTGCAGTGACATCAATAGCAAGTCCTCACAGAGCTAGCCATACATATTAGTATTATTGTATTAAATTAATTTTACACATCAACTTAACTAACTATACTTTTCCTTAAATGTTGTTCATTCCTTCCTTACATACAGTTGCATCTTCTAAAATGTTGTTATTGTATTAAATTAATTTTACACATCAACTTAACTAGCTATACTTTTCCTTAAATGTTGTTCATTCCTTCCTTACATGCAGTTGCATCTTCTAAAAACCTTGCATTGTAAAAAGCAAAACAAGGAAAAAGCTACATAGATAAATGTTATGAGCATATGACAATAGCTGTTCATAAAATATTTAGCAAACTTTGTTCAAATGTAAGTCAACCTATTTATGCGATTTTGTATCGTTCTTTTTCACCATATGATTGTAACAATTTTCTTCTGACAGCTTGTCTTTGAGACCCTTATAGGCACAATCAATGAGGAAAAAAGAGCTATGCTCATTGATTTGTTCCAGTTGAAGAAGGATAAAAGCTGCCAGGTGAGTATTTATTTGATTCAGTAGTGCTTTTTCACCATATGATTGTAAGAATATTCTTGTGACAGCTTGTCTTTGAAATCAATAAAGGCACAATAGATGAGGAAACCAAGGTATGTTCATTGCTTTGTTCCAGTCGAAGAATAAGGATAAAAGTTGCCAGCTGAGCATTGATTTGTAAACTATTTTCAGATTGGGGAAGAACCGAGAGGTATGTATGATTATGTAGCTCCCTGTTTTTCTTCACGGTTTGTCCTTAATTTCTTTCCATATGTTATTTGATTTCAGTATATCTGTTCATTTATCTATTAGTTTGAATTATTGTTCTTGCACATATGAATATTCCAGCTCATGGTGAGTCTTCACACTCATAGGTTTATTTCAGTGGCTAAGATTCCTAAATGATTGTGCTATTGACGTTACAAATCTTGAAATCCTTAAGGTACTCTTGCATGTAATTTATTTTCAAACATCTCTAAACATCCCTGTTTTACCACTCAAATTCATTAGATTCTTTACTTTTCTCTAGAACAAGAATTGTTATTTAATGTTTGATGCTGGTACTCAGTACTTAAAGATTGGCTTTATTTGTAAATTCTCATCACATTTGGAACATGCTGTTGGAGATATATACGACTATGTAGATCTTTGTTTTCCTCCACGGTTTGTTTTTATTAGTTTTTTCCTTATGTTATTTGATTCTAGTATTTCTTCTCATTTTGTCCATTATTTTGAATTATTTTTCTTGCAGTATAAGATATTCTAGGTCTATGTTTTCCTTCACGGTTTGTCTATTATTTGATTCTGTAGATCTTTGTTTTCCTCCGCGATTTGTTATTAATTAATTTTTTCCTTATGTTGTTCTAGTATTTCTTCTCATTTTGTCTAATAGTTTGAATTATTTTTCTTGCAGTGTGATATATTCTGAATCTATACACAAACAGTGAGGTCTGTGCAGTGGCTAATTCCTATGCGATTATGCTAATGGTATTACAAATATTGCAAGTTATTTCTGAATGTAATCGTTCAAGTGAAATGATGAAGATGAAGTGCTTTCAATCAATTCGACTTATCAACTTTATGTAACTTTTTTACAGATTGAACATGCACAAGCTGGTTTAAAGAACTTGCTTCATCTCACAGGATTGTAAATCATCTCCATGGTAATTTTAGTGATACTGAGAGGTACATATGGTGACACATGAAGTCACTTTTACAAGTATTTTGACTCCAATAAGTTATACGTAGTGCTAATTATAGTGCTTTACTTGTTCAGGTAATGCCAAGGAATGTCAAATGTTTAATTCTAACTTTGAAGTGGATTGGACTTGAGAGACATTTGAGCAGACCTATGGGTCAAACATTTCACCTTTTCTGAACTTGATAAAGAAAGGTATGCTGATTTATAGTTGTATCTTCTTTACCTAGGTTTTTCTATATATACCTTGTTGTCTAATATCATAATTCTAACTTTGAAGTTTTAAATGCATGTGTTCTTAGTATGCCATGCTTCTTAATTTGTAGCTTTTGATTAACAAGTGTCATCATGTGTTATAATTGGAGCCCACAAACATTTAAACGTGCTTTAAGCCATGCTTATTATCCGACTCTATAAAAATTCCTCAACGTATTTATGCAATTTTGTATTATACTTTTTCATCATATGATTGTAACAAGAATCTTGTGACTCCTTTCTTTGAAACCCTTAAAGACACAATAAATGATTAAAAAAAGGTATGTTCATTGATTTGTTCTAGTTAAAGAATAAGGATAAAAGCTGCAAGCTGAGCATCTATTTGTAAACTAATTTCAGATTGGGGAAGAACCGAGAGGTATATACGATTATGTGGCTCCCTGTTTTCCTCCCACGGTTTGTCATTAATTTCTTTTCCTTATGTTTTTTTATTTCAGTAGTACTTTTTCACCATATGATTGTAACAACATTCTTGTGACAGCTTGTCTTTGAAACCCTTAAAGGCACAATAGATGAGAAAAATAAGATATGTTCATTGATTTGTTCCAGTTAAAGAATAAGGATAAAAGTTGCCTGCTGAGCATTTATTTGTAAACTATTTTCAGATTGGAGAAGAACTGAGAGGTATATACGATTATGTGGCTCCCTGTATATACTATTGTGTCTTTGAAACCCTTAAAGGCACAATAGATGAGGAAAATAATTGATTTGTTCCAGTTAAAGAATAAGGATAAAAGTTGTCTGCTGAGCATTTTTTTGTAAACTATTTTCAGGTTGGGGAAGAACCGAGAGGTATATGCGATTATGTGGCTCCTGTTTTCCTCCACAATTTGTCATTAATTTCTTTTCCTTGTGTTATCTGATTTCAGTATTTCTGTTCATTTATCTATTTGTTTGAACTATTGTTCTTGCGCATAAGAATATTCCAGCTCATGGTGAGTCTTCACAAACTTGTGATGTTGTCTGTTGATGTTACTAATATTGAAATCCTTAAGGCACTCTTTCATGTAATTTTTTTTCATCATTTCAATCTTAAGATGACTTATTATTAGTTTTGAAATTAGGTGACAGGATGGGTGGTACAAAGATAACTTGATTCCTTTGAGTTGACGACTTAATAGCTCAAGTTTGTTCAAGTGGTTGAGGACCAATATGTGTCTCGGTTTGCTATTTTTTATATGATTATTTAAATTGTCTTAATCTACTCTAATTTTTTTGATGATATAATTTGCTTTGGAGCTCGCTTCTAGCACTACATGAATAGTCATTGTATTTTGTTTTTTTTGTTTACTGTAAAGGATCTTTGAAGGTTGCAAAGGTATATTGTTACTACAATGTTAATCTTGTGCAGAACTTTTACTATACTAAGCATATTAACCTTTTGTAATTGATACAGGAAGTTGTACATCAAACAGTCAATTTCATATATTATTCTGGTCAATCGTGATGATAAAGGTTGAATGTTCCTTCTTTCATGGTTGTCTATTTGCGTTTTTCATTTTAATTCATTTTGTGGAATTATGGATTTTATCGTGTACGCAGAATGTCATGAAAGACAGGTTACTGAAAACCTAGTGGAAACATTTGATGATTATTTTAAGCATGCAAAGGTGTGCTTCCAAACACTAGGAGAATTTTTCCATCAGAGTCTGAATGGGAGGAAGACCAAGATGTGCTTTCAAAAACTAAGAAAATTGCCATCATAAAAAACTTGCTCATAAGCCATCATAAAGTCAGAAGGAGCCATCATAAGGTTAGTAAACCCACCGTAAGTTAGTACCAGGCTCCCCTAATTTTCTATTAAATTTTTACTAGAAATATGAAACGTGAGTGCTCACTTTTATAGATTTCCACAGGGAACTTTGTTACAATAGAGGTACATTTGATGACACATGAAATCACTTATACATGTGTTTTTACTTTTTACTCCAAATAGCATATATGTGGTGCTAAATTATAGCGCCTTACTTATTCAGTTATGTCAAGTGTTGAGATTTAATTGAGAACTTTCATTAGAGATTAAATTAAGCTTCCTAGCATTGCACAAAATAACGTAAGCACCACAATGAAGGTATGCAGGTATAATGGCCAATCATGGAGCCATATCTCTCTTTCTTTGTCTATTTTGTTTTTTAATCTTGTGACAAAATAAAACTAACACAGATTCTGTGGAAGCTGCTGCAACACAGGTTTTTATAAGCGGTGACAAAGAACGATGCAATGTTACACAAAGTATTAGAAATTCATCTTATGTTCCAAACATGATTTCTTGAGTATACATCTGTTTCTTGATAATTTTCACGCTTCATGGAAAGGTGAGGTTTGCATTAAGCTGCTACGGGATCTCATGACGAGAAGGTTGGTAGACTACAATCTGATCAACTTCTATGATTTATATTATGCATTTAATGACTTGTAAGAAGTTTTTTTTATGTGAATATAAATCACACTTAATAAGTTTTGGCCTTTGGGGTTGACATTTTTACTATGAGAAATATTATGGTCCTTATGGAGAATATTTTAAAGTAGATCAGGCTTCAGAGACATTACGCAGACCTTATGGGGTTATATGTTTCCAACTTTTTTGAACTTGCACAAGCTATGCTAATTTACAGTTGTATCTTTCATTATCTAGGTTATCATATCTACCATGCTGTTCATTTTTAACTGTAAATTTACATTTTTAAATGCACCTGTTCTTCTGAATTTGTAACTTTTGGTTTATGAGTTTACGAGTGTCAACATGTGTCATAATTGCAACCCACAAACACTTGGAAGTGCTTTAAGGTATGCTTATTAGTTATTACTCAACACCTATAACTTTATGTTGATAGGATTTGTTGATTCTTCCAGAAACATTTTTGTCTTAAACTATAACAACTAATATTTTCTGCTATGCTTATAGGGTTGTTAAAATGCAACAGATTGTTGATGAACAAGTTGTTGAAAGAGATGGTGGTGCCATGACATCAATAACAAAACCCTGGCACACGTGACGCAACGTATTATTGTCAGCAAATCTACCTTTTTCATTCTCTAGTTTCTCGTTTACTTTCTCATACATAAGCATATATAATCACATAATTTGCTTTATTTGTAGGTTCTTTTGTACAAAACACTGTGTGGAGGATATTTTGGAGAAGTAGATCAGACTTGGGACACATTTGAGCAGACGTTATGGGGTTATACGTTTCCAACTTTTCTGAACTTGCTAAAGTTATGGTAATTTAATGTTGTATCATTCATTATCTAGGTTTTTTATATCTCTGAGCTGTCCATTTCATTCTTGCAAATTTACAGTTTTAAACGCATGTGTTCTCATTATGACATGCTTCTTAATTTGTAACTTTTGGTTTACCGATGTCAACATGTGTCATAATATCAACCCACACACACTTGTAAGTGCTTTAAAGTATGCTTATTACTCAACAATGTTAATATTATTTTGATAGGATTTGTTGATTCTTCTAGAATTCTTTGTCTTAAACTAAAACAAGTAACATTTTCTGCTACACTCGTAAGGTTGTTGCAATGTGACAAATCGTTAATGAACAAGTTGCTGAAGAAGTTGTTGAGGCAAGAAGAGGTGGTTCCATGACATCATTAGCAAAGTCCTTGCACAGGTAATAGATTCTATCGTGTTGAAAATTTGTGGAAGGATTTTTCATTAAATTTCAAAGTCCCCTCAGTGCCTTGTTGGTCATGTTCTACAATGCCGTACTTAAGTCCACATGGCCTTGAAGCACTTGTTTTTCTTCTTAAACTTTTTTATTTTCTCTACCTTATTCTCAGTTTGTGGTTTAAAGCCTTACTTGTTGATTCGTAACATGTTTAAGACATTCTTTTTATTGCAATTGTGTTTGCAAACCCTCGTTGCAGATTGATTAGGATCATGCTTAAACCGGTTTTTCTTTTTTATGAATTACTTAATAACCAACTTTCTTTTTGTAGGGTAATTGGTGCCAAACACCTTGGTCCGTAAACGCTAGTTGTGGTGTTTTAATCTTTTCATCATCTAGTTAGCATTATTCTGCGGCTTTACATCTTGAGACTTTTTTCATTATTTTGCAAATATGAAATATTGTGACTCAACTTTATTTTCATCCACTTGCAGAGAGGTTTTCTTTCTTTTTTTTTTTTGAACATCTAAATCCACCATAATTTCTTAATGATGGTAGATTAACACTAGTTTATATGATCTTGCTATGGAGCTCGCTTGTAGCACTATTAAAACCTTTTTAATTGGAAATTATGTGGAGATTATTTCTACACGAATAGTCATTTTTTTTTTCGATGTCAAACTTACAACTTTAGCTTTTCTAACAGGTTAAATTTTAAAGATCCTTGTAAAGGCTTTTTGGAGGTTGAAAAGGTATATTATTATTATTATTATTATTATTATATTAGCTTGTGTAGATATTTCATATATTTTATATATTTACCTTTTCTAATTCATAAAGGAAGCTATAAAACAAACTTGATGATAGAGGCTTATATATTTCATATCTGATGATCAATTATTGCTAGTCAAACTTGTGACCATAAAGGTAGAAATTTCCTCTCATTGATAAACCATCTTGGGTGATTTTTATGGATATAATTTTTTATTCTGTAGAATGGATCTAAAAATTTTATTTGTTTTTTGGTCTTTGTTTTTATGGAATTATGTATTTTTATCATGTGTGCAGAATGTCAAGAAAGACAAAGGACATTTTACTGAAAACCTAGTGAAAACATGTGATCATAAGACATCATATGGTCAATAGGAACCATCATAAGGTCACCATTAGTACTAAACTCCTTATGTTACTTTAGGATTTCATTAGGAACATGAAACTTGAGTTCTCTTTTTTGTAGATTTCCGATCTCTTTCTTATAGCTCCACAGATCCTATTGTATTGAAAATTGTGAAAGGATGTTCCACTTTACTTCACACCCTGCTTGGTACCTTGTTGGTCATGTTCTACAATGCCCACATAAGCATGGACTTGAACCACTTTTTTTCTTAAGACTTTTTATCTTTCTTTAGTTTAGTCTTAGTTTGTGGTATACATGTAGGATTTCCTTCCTACATGTATATAAAGGTTGCTTTTTATTCTAATGTAATATGAAATTATTTTGTTTACTTTTACCTGGTATTGGTATAGCTAGCCGCCACTGTTTTGAAGAATTGAATTCTTGTTTCAGTTATCCTACTCAATCCATGTCTCGTTTTTGTATAGTTCATGTGGTGGTTGTTCACTGTTAACTTGGTATGAGCAATCAACACGAGAACTCTTGAACAACTCGTTCGACTCTTTATTGAAAGCAAAGAAAAAATTATGAATTACATGTACCAGACTTATGTTTATATAATACTCCTACCTTGCAAAAACACAAATCTACTATGACTTAACTATCTACCTAACCTCTTTATCTAGAACAATTCAAAAAACAAGATACGCAGCAACAAGATAAGACAAGAAAAAGTAAGACCAAAATGACACTTTTAACCCTTGGTTTTTAGATCTCCACCATACCTCCCCTTGAGATCTCCCAAGCCTCCTTGTCGATGACTAATCAACCGACTTCAAAGTTGGCATTGTTCAAATCTTCACTTTCACGGACTTAAATTTCCGCATCATTTACAAACTTGCATCCAACAACACAATCCTTGGTTTAGTGGTGATTGCGTCTATCTATTTTTAATACATAATCAACACATCAAATCCCTCCGCTATAAGAATTGGACTAATAGGTTCAAGGTGAAAAGGTTATTTCTAAAAGCTTACCCCTAAAAGTCATGCAAATTAGGTTCAATATGAATCCTAAACTCACCACAGTATTCTTCAGAAGTTATTACCTGCAAGTGATGGCCGGGGAGAATACAATCATAACAATTCAAAAAAGAAAATATTATAAATCTTTAACAAAAACTCTGAAGAGCAGGGAATATAAACTTATATCACAAACAAACATCCGCTTATGGTCTGTTAAACTCTTATCCTAACAGCCGGTTGGCCTTATTAAGAGTCTGTATAAATTAGATACGGAGACAACAAAGGAAGAAAGGTCAAAACTGTCCTCTACCGAATATAAATAACAACCGCAGAAACAAAAACATCAACTTTTTTTGCTTTGCAGCATGTCCTCGTTTCTCTCCCTAAACAGAGGATTTTAGGAGCCTGCAACAACTTCTTAGGTGTTATTTTCTTAACGTTTTCCAGCACCAGTTTTCTTAGCAGTAGGCAGAGGGTTTTCCTCATCGTCAGACTCGATATCACCATATTCCCACATCCCCAACCTTTTCGTACGTGCTTCTTCCTGGTATTTTTCTAGTTCATCTAGCATTTGTTGTCTGTCTTTAGGCTCCCATCTCCTCCTTTTCTCCAGCCTTGCTACTCCTCCTGAACCATTATTAGATTAAGGTTTAACAAAATGAACAGCAAGACTATGAGTGGTAATTTAGATCCTTGTCTTTATGAATGGTTAATGAAGGTTATGTTTTGTCTCTTAACAATTCCTTCAATCTCGTAAAGAAATGGGTTACAAGTAGAAAGTGTTATTTTTAATGCCGGTCAAATTAAAAGAGCAACCAACTTTTGGTAAAATATATTTTGTGTAACTAAGTTTGTTTTTTTTTTGCAAGAAAAAATCCCAAGTTTTAAGAACCCTCAAAACTTTGTGATAAAAAAATCTGCTAGTCAAATTAAAATTTTAACTGAGTTGGTTACCTTTTTATGCATTTCAATTTATCTGTAATATGCATAAAACCTCCGAAACCATTTTATTCAAAAATATATATTTTATTTTTGGAAGAGAATCTATAATCATACTTGACACACCAAGTCATCAAAAAATGTTCAAACTGTAAACGAAAAAAATATTTCAGATCAAACCAATCCTTACTAAAACCAAAAAGAGGGTTTCAGAGATACAAACCTTGAGCATTATGGCGTTAATACTGGTATCAGATTCCTCATCGATCAAAATTACCAACAGAATACTTCCAGTTCCTTGACCTTTGACTTTTCCTCCAGAAGTATCTCTCTCCTCAATTACTGCCTTAAATGCCTTTGGCTCACTAAGTGTGTTTTCACTTAGATGCATGGCTGCTTCCTGACCATAATCCTGCTCCAACGTAGGTACCTTTAAGTACGCCAGCTGGCAAAGTTGAGCCAGCCCAGGTGCAGAGGATACAGATGGATCCAGAGGTCGTAACTGGTTGTAAGTAACAGCTTCTTGATTTCCATAATCAATGTAAAACACCTCGAATTTGTCTTTAGTTGATTGAACGGCCCCACGTGGACCACTTACAACCTTACACATTATAAGAAACAACTGGTTATAATCATAAGAAATAGAGATTATCAACATTTTAAGCTTGCAAAATAGAAGGTCAGTCTCACCATGGCTCGGTTCCATGAGTTGTCTGCGCTAAACTGTGCAAGGACGACATCACCCTTCTTTGGATTGAATGCACCAATCACGGGTGCTTCTTTGAGGTTTAAAGAAGCAAGTTGCTTTTGGATAGAAGCAACTTTCTGATCTTCAACAGCCTGGACATAGAATTTGCCTCCACCAAGAACTTCAGTCACTATTACCTATAATTAACCATTTACATAACAAATTTATCAAATCAAGCATATTCAAAGGGGTATATCAATAATAGTAGAATACTAAACCTTAAACTCTTCTTTCTGTTTTCTATCATTAGTGGCACCATTAGAAACTTCCTCTCCTTCTACATAGTTTTCCCATATCTGCAACAAAAATATCAATCAGAGCTGATTCTACGCTATCATTTAATATATGCTTTTAAAACCAAGTTTCTTACCTTCAATTTCTGCCTTTTGGCAGACTCCTCAGCCTGAGCAAGATGGTGAACATCTGGAATCCTATCCGCGCCAAACCCTGTCTGAAGTCTTGCAAGGCCAGCTTCTAGAAGGGTGATCCCAACGTTAGTTTTTGATTCCCACAAGGAGCCCAAAAAGGTGCCGGTTTTATCAACAGTTTCCACTTCGATCTGAGCCCACAAAAATTCTTAGTAAATAAATTTAGAGCTGATAAGCATACATTGTAAAAAGGAAATATCACCTCTACATCCCTTTGCATAATTTTCCGTCTCATAAGTGAAATTGCATCGTTGAGTAAGGCTCATCACGACCAGGACATCTGACACCAGATAATGAGAAAGCAATGCTGCATGTTTCTTTTGGGACAAAAAGTTTAAACCTATGACCACTGAGGACGTATTCAACGACAGCTGTCATCCGCCTGTTACGTTGCAGAAAGGGGAGGAAATCTTTGGCTTTCTTGGCCGAGGTCTGAAGAAATACAATTTTCAAATTATAATAATATTAAAAACACCAGTTATTAATCAATGATCATAACTAAAGCAGCTGAGCGGTTACTAACCGTCAAGAGGTCCGTGACATGCATACTTGGTGGATCTTTAGCAGAATGAATCCCTTTTCTCCCGGCAATAGCACGAGATTCTGCTGCAAGAAGATTCTCATAGTAATTTGATCTTTCCTCAAAATCTCTATGTCTAATGACAGTGCCAAACCCACGGGCAATGATGAGCTCAGCAACATTTACACCTGGCTGCTGATTCACTGCTGTAGAGGGCTTAGCTGACGACACATCCTCTCTTTCCTTCCCTTGAAACAACAAGAAAACTGACCCGAACCCCATCACCCGTGAATCTGCGGGCCCAGCTGGAGCAGCAGATCCATCCGCAAGTGGGACTTTTCTAGAATATTCCATTGAAACTTGAACCTGAGTTTAAACAACAGTTTAATAAGAAAATTAAACAACTTCCAATTTCAAATTAAAGATAAACCTAGAGGGTGCAATTTTGACCTATTTACTTATATATGGGTCAACTTGGATTTTGTTATATCTAAAACAGGTCAAATTGGTCAAACTTTGAAAATTGCTCAGTCTATTTTTAGGGCATATAATCGAAATTAGATTACTTGTTTTTGTAATCATAATGAACACATTAAATATTTATAGAATAAAAATAAAGATGGTCAAACATGTTTGTGGGTCAACCCAAACGGACATGGCTCATTTCAAGTTTCCCTTTATGACCACTTTTACCATAAGCCCCTTCTGTTGCATTACCTGACCCACCCATCAAACCACCTCTAGAAATTAGTATGAAAAACAAATTACAAACATTAGGAAAAGGTGTCCTACTTGATGGCCGATTAATCTTGTTCTTAGAAATTCTCTTGCTTCACGGGCATAAGGAGCAGGTTTCTCATCTCTTCTTGGATTTCCCAATTCGGACACCTGATACTTGAGAGATTGACTCGTCTCTCAGCTGCTGGACTTCCAAACGGTAGAGATTCATCAGCAACAATGATGCAGTCTCCACTAACAACTTCAACCACCTGTATAATGGAAAAATACAATAAGTTTAAAGTGAATTTTGAGATGGCGTGAAAAGAAGAGAGCTTATATGAAGTGTGCTTAGACTAACCTTTCCAGTAAAATTGTCTGATATTGCCTTTGAATTAGTAGATGGAGGTACATAGTTTGTCCAAAGCCTCAACTTATTCTTCTTTGCTTGAAGCTCTGCAGCCTTTAACTTCCTCCTGGCTTCATCTTCCATCATACTTGCACTCCACTCAACATACTTTGCATATCCCTACACAAAAACAAGAAAACCAAATAGGGAAAGTCAAACACTCTTCTTTAACTATATATCAAGTAATATAGTATTCATGGGTGGAGAGAATGGTTATTTATATTTTTACGAAAGAAAAGAGTGTTTTAGATAGAACACATTAAATAAAGAAAGCATGAGATCTGTCTCGGAAGAAATAAATAAAGCTTAAATCCACATTGATTGATTAGTTTCCTAATCTCAGGATGAGCAAGTAGAAGTATTTAGCATCCCACAAAACAGTTATAATGATGAGGATTGGCATACATTGATGATTGATCAAATATTATAGATTTAAAAGAACATAGCATACATTTTCAATAAGCTCCATTGCCAGGTCCTTTGGGGATTCACCATCAGCGTAATACACAGAGCCGATCAAATTGCTAAACTTGTCGACGCCCTCAAGAACAATACGGACCTGTAGGTTACTCCATTAGTAAACTAGATAAATTTTTAACTCGGCAGTTCTATCAAAACAATGTGCTAGATCACATATTTGCAAATAGAATAATACACATTTAACTAACAGATTACATACATCTCTGTTTAGCACGCGAATCTCGGTAAAATGTTTAGCTTCCCTCCCAAAAGCATCCGGGGAAACTTCATTAAAGGCTGATGAGGCTGTAATTCTCTGAGCTGATGTTAAAGGCCCACGAGACTCGCCATTAGTTTCTCCATTTGGTTCATCAGATGGTACGTCAGTTCCTGTGATAGGTTCTTGAGTTGTTCTTCTTCCCATTGATGGTGCCTAATTAAGACAAAAAATAATAATATGCATTAACGACAAAGTATCAACAAGAAGCTCTAAGGACTATATAAGAAATGTATATGTTCATAATAAACTTCCTAGTTCCTACCTGGATTCCAGCAACAAATACTTGTACAAATTGAAAATCTGGTAGCAGATAAACACGAAGCGAGCTCCCATCACGAACTTGTTCTACAATAGCTTCCATGGATTTGCCTTTGTTTGCAGCTAAGAGGCCCATTGCATCTAGATTGCTGGGATCGCCAACAGCAGATGGGGGAAGGTTTCTAATAGCAGCATCAACAGAACCCGGGGACTAAATGAAAATGACAACACAAAAATCAGTTACATAACAACAAAGCATATTAAAATAACATCGGTATTTATCAAAGGAGATTAATCCAGCATATATTCTTGCACAAAAATAATATAAGTCATGACTCTAGCACCAAAGAGCAATTAGCATTGCGTAGGAGCAGAAGAACTGACTTTGTAAGTTAGAAAGGAAGAAATGAAAATCAAAATGGTATTATTGGGAAAGATTTATCAGTTTGTAAATAAAATCAGTGTTACATAACGTGAAAAGCAAAAGCCTTATTTAATTAGAAAGAAAGGAAGATATTCCATATCGAACAGAGTCTTCAGCATATTCTGATTTAAAATATGATGAGGAAACAAAAAAAACTAGTAGTCATTAGGTCAAGTTAACTAACCCTGTCCCATAAACCTACTCCCTGTTGTCTAGCTTGTTCTTCAAGACGTAACAGTTCAGTATGCTCAGGGGTCACCTCTCCTTTACCCTCCTTAACCTGAATTTAGTAATTGAAGATATGTTAAATGCAAAGGTGATTTCCCAGTTATATAAGCTGGTTAAGGAATTAAAATTACCTTCGCCCAGCCATGAGTGACAACCTCATTTCCAACATTTGTTGTACCGATGAAAACACTGCAGAATTCCCTAGAGAAATTTGGGATGGTGTATTCTGTCTTAAATACAACATCCTGGTAAAGAAATAAATTAATTAATATAAACTACTTAGACCAGCATCAGTTAATGATAAGTGCAACATGATAGTAGAAAAGCAGCACAAGGTTCAATAAATCAGAACCTTTCCTATGCACAATTTCCGTAGAAATTCCCTGCTATCCCATGCGAATGGGTCATCCTGGCCACCACGACGTGCCTACATATAAAAAAATGAAGCATTTAGTAAATTCCGTCAGCAGCAATTAAGAATTCTGGCAGCAGAAATTAGATAAATTCCAAGTATATTTATAATGCAAGGCATTTAAAGAATTGCATGTTAAAGTAGACATACTAGTCTGGGAGCAGAAAGATGAGCCAAAACAACAGTCTTCTCAGGAGGGATTTCTGCTTTGGTAAATCCCATAATCACCAAGGTGTCCCCAGACAAAACAGCTTTCACTTTTCCCCTCAGCCATTGTGAATTTCCAGCTGGTTGTGCCATCGCTAACAAATCTACAAAACAAAATGACATCAAACATTAAAATTTACATCATGATGCAACTAAGCTCTCAAATGAAAGGTGCACCCACATAGGCTGTTATGTCTTTAGCTTTTATGCTTCCTTACATGCAAGAAACCACTGAACAAAATTTCAAAATTCATGTTATGTCTTTAGCTTTTATGCGTTACAATATAATTAACCACGGCCAGTACACATTGCAATAACTTCCATGTTTTAATGTCCCATCCCTTCTTAATCCAAAATATCTAAACCACAGATCAAGCTAATTATCATTAAAGTTCACAAGACTATAAAGATAATTCTTTTCAGCCTTTCAGATATAACATGCACACTCCAAAACACATACCAAACTGTCTAAATTTTAAAAAAACTGCGATGAAACTTAACTTCACTATAAGTCCATTACCAGACAATCCATCATCTCAGAGCAATCTGTCACGACCTAAACAAAACGACGGTGAAAGAATGATACGCTCACCAAATCACATCAATCTACTCCAAAGCGCAAAACCTACAGTTCACCAATCTCTAGATCCACATGCTAGAATATACCAAAAACAAAAAATTCAAAATAAATCCAGATAAAACCACATAACCATCACGAATGCACAAATTCACACTCCAATCACATCATACATCTCAAAAATCGTCCTAGATCAACAATCCGTCAAATCATCACACAAAATCAATCCAGCCACTCCGATCTATCAAATTACACGAACAGAAACACGGTATAACGAAATCTCCTGCATGTAAACACCTCGATTCACAACAAAACGTTTAGCATTAGATCCGAACAGTACAATACCTCAAGGTTGCCTCTTCGGATCGATCAATCAAAAAACTCACAAGAATCGATCAATCTGAAATCAACTCCGAAAGTATAATTATCAAAATTAACACATGATTAAAGCGGAATTAATACGAAAACGATAGTGGTTCGAAATTGAGAGCACTAGAGGAGTAGTTCGGCCGGCGGAGGTAATTTTGTTAGATATAAAAGGGGAGTATTTATATATGAGGGATCAAAAGAAAAGTGAATAATATGCCCCTCTATTTTGGGTAAATTACCGAAAATGCCATAGGCTTTGCGCTAACTGATTCTGACTATCCTTGGTGTTGGAGTACCATATGGGTATCTATGACGAGATTTACTTCCACGTCATGTTCATTGGCCAATCAGAGTGCGCCGCGTATGCTGAATCACCTGCTTTTGTTACAATTGTATCTTCGGTTCATTATCTAAAAGATACATTTTTTAACTGGTTGCATCGAAATTATAAAGTTAATTATTCGAATCGGTTTTGAATTTATACCTGATTTGTAAGTTATTCTGTTACCAAAAATAAGATACTTTACATAAATACGTAGATTTCAACATTTATTCAAATTTATTTAAACAAAATACTGAATACTACACTAACCAAATTATTTTATTATTATTTTTTCTTTTGTTAAGTAAAATTAAGAAATTGTGATTGTGTATACTATTCAAAATCTATTTCAAAAACCGCTTTGAAACTTAGATTAAAATAAATACGACAAAACGTCAATTTTAAATTTTATAAAATATCATGTTTTATATGTATGCAAGAGAAAAAAAACAAAACATTTAAACAACTTTGATGGCTTGTGCATTCATATTTAATTGCTTGTATATTATCACACAAACTCGTATTAAAAAAAAAGGTATCTAAACGCAAATAAAAATAAATAAATTACAATAGTATATTCAAAATTTTATAAACATTGTATATATGCCACCGGCCAAAAACCCCCTTAACTTTCTTTATTTGACATTTTTTACCCTTAAACTTTTTGTAAAACTTTAAAAAATACACTGTCTATGTTTTAATGTAATATTTGTTCAAAAATAAGTTGGGTCAAATATAAACGTTTTAGTGCTTATTTTTACGTACGACTTGAGTTGACCAACGTTACGACATTGGTTTGTTTGGAAACGCGTCGGGTCAATATAATACTTTTCCATTTACTATACGTATGGACGTAAATTTAGTTCGAAATAATGTCGGGAGCAATTGTAAGTCTATGCTTCAGCATGCATTAATTTTGTTTGAAAACGAGTCAGGTCATTTATTAAACGTTTTTGTTCAACGGTATAAATTCGAGTTACTCTACGAATTAACGTAAAATTAGTTCTGAAATGAGTCGAGTCGATTGTATTTTATATTTTATCACATCACGTACAATGTCGTGGCAACGCGCGATGGGTAATAAACCTAGTTATACCTTAAAAGCTATAACATAATGAATAAAAAATATAAGCGTGTCATGTGTCAAAAATTGTTGAGGAAAAAAACAAAAGATAAACTATATTATAATAGTATATTTAAAATTCTATATAACATTATATTTTAGAGCTATAAGATAAAGATGTATAAAATATAATGTCTCATGTGTCAAAATTTAGCTGGTAAAAACGGAAGAAAACGGGAAAAAAAAAAAAAACAAAAAACATAAACTATTATGTATAAATTGTAGATCTAAACAAACAATAAGATGTTACAACATAATTTATGTCACATATCAAAACTAAATAAACTAATCAAGTGCTTGTATTCTTACGATGTCATGGTGATTGATGTATTAAGTGATTGATGTATTAAGTGATTGATGTTTTAATCCCATCATGGCCATTTAGTAGATTTATATATTATCATAAATCTTAGATCAACTGATGAGTCAACTGATTTATGATGAGTTATCTGATTTAAGATGAGTCGATTTATGATTTTTAGAAATCATTAGTTAGAGTCTCACTAGACGTACTATGCTCTAAATAGTTCAAATGTTTTATCACATTGAGTCTTTGGGTAGCGGGTTTCCCTTGGAATGGTGGGCGAGCCGGGTCACCAACGTTGTCTGTGTTCACGGACGGGTGGCCTTTCGCCAATGGTTTACCCGGATGACCGGGCTTAAAAATTATTCGTTGGTTGTTAAAAAAAAAATTAAATATCTCGTGAGATCGATTTAGAAAGTATCACATGTTGTTTTAAAAATGAAATAATACTATGAATTCAAGTAGCACCACTAACAATTTAACACTATGCATGTGCATACTCTAAAGCATGAATATATAAACTAGTGGTGAAACCCGCACTGTGCGACGGTGGTATAATTATTTTTAGGACTGCGTCTTTCGCTAACCTTACATTATTGTGCTAACTCTTATTTTGTTTTTTATTGATTAATGTGAGATATCAAACATATCTATATTACTATAGTGATAAGCAAATTTGTAAATAGCATGTAGTTTATGCATAATCACTTGTACTAGATGTAACAAAATTATTCGTAAGTGTTTTAAAAGGATATTAAAATTACAATATTGTCCAAAAAATTGTATTATATTGTCGTATAGATATAGATAGATTAAAATAAAATTAAATATAATAACCATACTTTAAATTAGTTAGGAGGTGGACTATAAGTATCTAAAGCTTAATAGGGGTATAATAAGAATAAATCTTTTTACATTACAAATTAAAACTTGTAATTTTTCATGTGCCATCTTAAAATTGTTGTAAAATTACAAATATTGATTTCTTTATTATATTAGTATAGATACAGGTATAGATTATCATTCATCTAATCTATTTGAGATATTATCTCTTATACGAAAGAAAATATATGATTAATTAATCTATAAATAGAGGTTAATGTCATGCGTTACTATAGTTTTACTTTTGTTTACGATTATGTTTAAGTAGGTAGGTAAAATTAAATAGAAAAAAATCACTAAAATATGACGAGTAAGATTAGAATCCCCACCACAGTCATATCCTCCAAACATCACTTTAGAAACCTTTGAGATAATTAATTTTACATAGATAAATAATATTTCTTTTACGGTTTTGGAGGATATTTTGAGGTGTTTCAAAGCATTTGGTGCGATTTCAAGTAAAGAGATTATCTTTTTGGGTAGTTTTGTAGGATTTTTTAGGCTGTTTCGGGAGGAATATTTTAATAAGTTATTAATTGATTATATGATTTAAAAGTTCGATTGTATAATTTCGGTACAGTTTATATGACAAACAAAATTGAAACCGAACCAAGATCATCGGTTTTCCAAATAAACATTAATCCAAACAATCAGTTTTTTATTTGGTTCTTTTTTTTGTTCGAATGCGTAAGCTATTTCGGTTACAACTTGCTTATTTTGATTTTATGCACACTCTTATTACAAAATGAATCAGAATGTAAAACACATAATAAGTATGTTTTCCATTTGTATTACTTAACAAGTCTGGTTTTGTATTTAAATATCATTTTATTATTAGGTACTCAATTATAGATCAATATAATATGTTATTTTTTAGCTTTCTCTTAATAATGATTGTTTATCTTATGGACATACTAGTACTTGATATTACGTGACATCTGTTTTGTCTTTTTTCATGTACTACGAAAATTTAACATAGTTAGACTATATTTTCTTTTTTTTTGCATTAACATCATATTATTCGACCTATAAATTAGATCATACCATTAATATTTTTGTTAATTTGACGTTATATCTCTTATTCAATTCGTGCAATACATGTATCACTAAACTATTAAGAAAATATAATAGATTAATAACTTTCCTTTATGATTCATCGCCTTTTAGTTCATAGAGAATATATATTGCTTTTAGAGTTCAAAACACTAAAGCTATTTTGATAGGATTAGATCATTTGATAATCTAAATTGCTTTAAAAAATCCGCTTTTCCATTCATTAGGATATATTCTCATTTAGAAGTGTCAGGGGTGCCCCACTGACATGCCATGTGACGCATTATATTGGTCTAAACGTTTTTTCTTTTGCTTTTTCACGTTTATATTATGTGTCGTATGTATTTGTTTAGGACTTGATTAACAAATATAGGTTTTGGCTTAATGGTTTCCAACTGCTTGTGTGCCTCCCTCTTTGCCCAACACTTGGGTTCGAGGTTGTTATCTTAATTCATGTTTTTTATTATCTTTCCTCTTCATTCTAATTACATCTCATATTAATTTTTGACATGTAAAGTTAACAACGAGACCTTTTAGTTTTGCTTTTGAGCATTTTTGGTTGTGATACACTATTTCTTTGATGGTTTTATTCTATTTATACATGTTTTGTTTTTTTATGTTTTGCTTTAAATATTAGTTAGGGAGAAAAATTCCGTTAAAACGTTTCTCAAAGTAGAACGAAAGTTTAATGAAAGATCACCAACATTTTTGGTTTCTATTCCTCTATTTTCTTTTTCTACAAAATAGAGAAATATTATTATTTATACTTTTTCTGTCTTTTCATCAAACAATTATCAACAATATTTCGAAGAAAAATGTGAAAATTGCGTTCAAACTAAAATTTCATGTTCACAGGCCACAACTGTCTTTGTTAACCTATTTCATTTAAAATTTTCTTGCTCGTTGGCTATAGTCTATGTTTTATACGACTGATGCCAAAAACAATATAAAGTTTGACTTCTCATTTTGTTTTTTTTTTTGAAAAGGTCAATCATTTTATTCCACCAAAGGAGTTAGCAGCTAGCTAACATCACCACATTACATCACTTTTTCTTTGTTCACCTCAATACTAAACTAATTAGAATAGATCTACACAAACCAACCAATTCTACCTAAGGTAAAATTATTCCGGATACTCCACTCCAAGGATACTTCTTCGGACCGGCTTTTCACCCACAAAAAACCTCGGGACTTGGCTTCACCAACACACTTTTGTACATTACATTGAATCCCATGAAACTTGTTATCATTTCTTGACTTCCACAGGCTCCACAATACCACCTGAACCACACTGTTAATAGCCTTTTTGAACTTACAAGAACCACTCGTGTGCTTCGAAATGTCCAAAAGATCTTGTGTAACACCAGGATATTTATTATTTTGAAGCCGGTGACGAAAGAAAATAAAATAAAATCCAAAAGTCGAGGGACCAAACTCGCCAACGAAGAAAAGTTGGGAAATGTGGTGATATATGTAGGGAGAGGGCAGCCCACTCTCCCCACACCCACATTTCAGTTTCATAAAGAGAAGAAGAGAGAAAGAAGAGAAAAAAGAGGAAAAGTGTTGGTTCGGGTCGCCAAAATCGTCGTGAAGCAAGCCAAATCGAAGCTCTTGTCGTTGTGCTCGTTTAGGTGAGTTCTAGGACCCCTCTTTTACATGTTTTGAATGATTTTGGGGCTGGAACACATCTGAAAACCCTTTTCCACGTTTTTGGGTGAAAACCCGTATGTATGCGTGTATGTACGCGTAGGACCCGTTTGGGGCTTGATTTCTTGCTTGGCTGTGCTTGAATAATGTTATGGTATGCATCCCTAAGGTTTAGGATGGTCGATTTAGGCTTAAAATGGGTTTAGATGAGTTTGGAGGCCGAAAACCCTCGGCTGCAGTCGGGTTGAACTGCATTCTGCATCAGTTAGGGCTAGGCGACCGACTGGAGGCCGAATGGAGGCCATACGGCCGATTAGGGTGCGATTGGGGTTCATTCGCATGATTGAAGGGCCAGTCGCATGGGGGTCATGCGGCTGAAGGTCCATTCGCACGACTGAAGGACCAGTCGCATAGGTGTTCATCCGCATTGTCTATTCGCATGACTGGATGTTCATTCGCATAGGTGTTCATCCGTATTAGTTCATTCGCCTGATGTTCAGTCGCATGGAGGCAATGCGACTGAAGGGTGTCCATATGCCCGAATAGGGCTGTTGAACCCGAGGAAGGTGTAGAATGACTTCTGACTTTCGTGGGAATGTGCAGATGTAAGTTTTGATGTAAAGGTTCCCATAAGAGTTTTTAAGATGACGATCGAGGTCTTAGAAAGCATGTTGGGCATGATGAGGGTGATGATGTTGTATGTTATGTATGTATGATGTTGCCCTGTATGATGTGATGTTGATGCGTGTTAATGTTCCTTTGTGTGATGTATAATATCTTTCCTATGGCTTTACCTATTATGATGAATGAACGAAGTATTATGTAACGTAAAGTGAAAGATAAAGAAAGAGGAACATGATGAATGAGTGCATGTATTAATGAACGAATGAAACGTCTTGCACGCATCGGATAACGGGTCCTTCTTTGTGATTGACCCTGAATGTAGAACCTCTACCGCTCACCCCTAGTATTGTGGCATACGTTTAGCTGTTCATTTGTTGACTTCGGCCCAGTAGCTAAGACTGATGGTTACTCCTAGTACCGTGGCATACGTTTAGCTGTTCATTTGTTGACTTCGGCCCGGTAGCTACGACTAACCGGGGTGTAGCACATGGTATTGGTATGGATGATGTCCGATGCGCAAGTAAAGTCATAATGAACGAATGGAAGAATGAAGAAGATAATAATGATATTATCTATGTGTACGTACCATGTGTGATCATGTAAAAGTAACGAACGGTTTTATATGAAAGTAAAGTATGTTTTATTTATAAAACTAGAACTCACTCAGCAACGCTGACTTTGATGTGCTTCCAGTTGGCAGGTATGTTTGCTGAGGATGGCACGGGCGACTACTAAGCTCTTTTGGGGATGACATTCTTTTGATTAATGTTTTTGCATTGTAATGCGAACAAGCTATTTTATAATGAATGTCGTATTAATTTGCAAAATCATTTACATGGAAATGAAAGTTTGTTTTAGTTTTCCGCTGCGATTTAAGAAATACAAATGTATTATACGTTTTATGTGCGATGAGAACCCAGCTGTAAGCGTCCCGGGAACGGGGCCTTACATCTTGAAAGCTGAACGCGTACACCGGGGGAATTTTGCACCAAAGGAAGATCGCGGACCACACTGTTTGCGCAAAGCCACAATTCACGAATAGGTGCTCCACTGTTTCTGGATGTTCACCGCATATGCAAAACAACAGAGATGGAAGTGGAATAATTCTCCTAAATAATGCATCAAGAGTTGGGAGTTGGTTTAGATTAGCCCGCCATACTAGGACCCCTACTTTCCTCGAGACCCAATTATTCCGTTAGAAATGATACACCGACACATTATACTTTAGTTCATTTAACTTACTCTTAATGCTGCAAATGGAAAAGCCCCCTGAATCATCAAGAGACCACCTCCACTCATCTTCGCCATAAGTTATAACTGGAGGTGTAACATTATCAATCAAGTGGGCTAATTGAACCGGCTCATGATCCTCAACTGGTTCTCTCCGCCAATCCCACAACCAATTAGATATGCCATTGATCGAAACCAACCGATCCGTAACAGTACAAAGTTTATTGGTTTCAAGTTGAAATAAACTGGGATAAGTATTAGCCAAGGATGAGTTACCGGTCCATCTATCAACCCAAAATCTTACCAAAGTACCTTGCTTAACCACACAATGCAACAAATCCGTAAGATCAATGCCTCTAGTAGCTAGATCGCTGACCGCTTTCCCCATATTCTTCCATGTACCCAGTAAGGATAACTTCAGTGGGTTATAATTCCAAGCACGAGAATTATTATGTAGTGACCATGCGACTTTCCTCCAAAGGCCCACCGGGTCCACCTTAACCTCTACCACCACTTTGCGAGAAAATCCAAGTTTGTATCTCTTAGTGACCCAAGTCCAATACCCCATATTCGGTTGGAGCTACAACTTTGTCCCAAGCGACCCAATTCATTTTGACTTTTTCCTCGGAACCTCCCCAAAAAAATAACCGCCTTATTTTATCCAACTTATCAATTACCGACTCGGGCGCACGATATAAGGAAAAGTAGTACGTTGGAAGGGCATTCATTACGGACTTCAGTAAAGTAATCCTCCCCCATATGATAGTGTTTTATGTAACACCCGGTTATTTGTTATTTGAAGCCGAAGAAAGAAGAAAAAGAAATAAAGTCCAAAGTCGAGGGACCAAACTCGCCAACGAGAGAAAGTTAGGTGAATGGGAGTATTTAAGGGAGAGGGTAGCCCTTACCCTCTCCCCACACCCACCAAAATCAGCCAAAGAAGAGAGAGGGAGAAAAAAAGAAAGATGAGTTGGTTCAAGTGAGCAAAATTGTTGAGAAGCGGGTCAAATCGAAGCTCTTCTCGTTGTGGTCGTTTGTGTGAGTTCTAGGACCCCTCTTTTACACGTTTTTGAATGATTTTAGGGCTGGAACACATCTGAAATCGGTTTTGAGTGTGTGTATGTTCGACCCGTTTGTGTATGTGTATGTGTGTGTATGATTCGTTTGGGTATTGTGTTTGAGCTTGTGTGTGCTTGAATGGTGTTGTGGTATGCTGAATGGTGTTGTGGTATGCATTCCTAAGGTTTGGGATGGTTGATTTGGGCTTAGAATGGGTTTGGATGAGCTTGGAGGTCGAAAATGGCAGATTGGGTTCGGGATGAACAGCATTCTGCATCAGCTAGGGCTATGCGACCGAATGGAGGCCATACGACCGAATGAGGTGCGATTGAGATTCATTCGCACAATTGGGGTTCATTCGCACGAATGAGGATTCATTCGTGCGACTGAGGGCCAGTCGCATGGGGAGTCATGCGACTGAGGGCCTATTCGCATAAGTGCTCATCCGCATTAGTTTCATTCGCATGAGGTCCATCCGCATTAGTTCCATTCGCATAGGACTCATCCGCATTGAGTCCATTCGCATAAGGTCATTCGCATGGGTATTCATCCGCATTGAGTCCATCCGCATGAACTCCATTCGCACGATTGGGTGTTCATCCGCACTGGTCCTTTCGCATGATGTTCAGTCGCATTGAGGCCATGCGATTGAAGGGTGTCCATACGCCCGAATAGGGCTGTTGCACCCAAGGAGAAGCGTAGATTAATTTCTGACTTCGGGGGAAAGTGCAGATGTAAGCTTTGACGTGGAAGTTCCCGTAAGTTCATGTAAGGTGACGGTAGAGGACTTAGAGGTTATGTTGGGCATGATGATGATGTTGCATGTTTATGCATGATGTATGAGATGTATGTATGTTGTGTCCCTATATGATGATGATGATGCGTTTGTTGATGTTCCTGATTATGATGTTTGTTTATCTTTTCGTGGCTTACGATGAATGTTAATGAATGAAATGAAAGTGTTATGTAACGTAAAGTGGAAGATAATAAAAGGGGACATGATAAATGAATGCATGCATTAATACACGATGGAATGTAACAAAAGCCTTGCAAGCATTGGATATCGGGACACACCATTAAAAGGTGTTAGCCTAATGGTGTGTGGGTTCGCTACCCCGGGAGGATGCACATTGGGGTCTTTCTTTGTGATTGACCATTTGTATAGAACCTCTACCGCTTACCCCTGGTACTGCGGCACCATGTTTAGCTGTCTATTTATAGACTTCGGCCCAGTAGCCATATAGTTTAGGGTGTAGCACATGGTATTGGTACGTAAGATATCAAATGTGCGAGTAAAGATGTAAAGATTAATGAACGAATGAAGAAGATAATAATGATATTATCTATGTGTACGTACATCGCGTGATCGCATGAATGTAAAGAACGGTTTAAACGAAAGAAAAATATGTTTTATTATAAAACTAAAACTCACTCAGCAACGCTGACTTTAATGTGTTTCCAGTTGGCAGGTAATGATTTCTGATGATGGCACGAGGTGGCTACTCAGCTTTTTTAGGATGGCATCCATTTATTTAATGCTTGTGTGATGTAATGCAACAATGTATTTTGTAACTGATTAGCGATGTATTATTTTGCAAAAGCTATTATATTGAAATGTAGTGTTTTGTTTACATGTTCCGCTGCAATGTTTTTATGTAATATGATGAAATATATATTTTATGTGCAATGATTCACCAGCTGTAAGCGTCCCGGGAACGGGGCCTTACATTTTAGCTTTCCAATTTGACAATCTTTTTTCAAACAATTCCACCACCAATTTCCAATTTCTATACAAGTTCATGTTTGCACTAACTTGTAATCCCAAAAACTTAAAAGAAAATCACTCTTCCCAAATTTTAGCATAGTAGCCAAGTTCACAGCCTCACCCTCTATCACCCGAATACCAATGATTGACTCTTAACCATGTTGACTTTGAGTCCGGACACGAGAAAGAAACATCTGTAATTTTCTCCTCAGGCTCAGAACATTAGTACGTGACCACTCGCCCAAGAAGACAACATCGTCAGCATAAATCAAATGAGACAAAACTAGGCTGGATCCAGGACATGGAATACCATTATAAAGATCACTGAAGCATGCCTTTTTAACAAAACAAGATAATGCCTCCATAGCCAAGACAAACAAAAAAGGAGAAATAGGGTCACCTTGGCGTAGGCCCCGATGGCAGACAAACTCTACCGTTGGAGATTCATTGATCAAGACCGAAGCACGAGCCGAGGAAACTAACGACATAATCCATCCCACCCATTTATCCCGAAAATTCATTTGCCTAAGAACCGACTCCAAGAAAGACCAACTCAATGAGTCGTATGCTTTCTCAAGGTCTACCTTAAACAACAAACCCTTCTTTTTTTTTTCTTCATCCACCCAATGACCTCGTTTAACATAAGCGGACCATCCAGAATACATCGCCCTGCAATGAAGCCGATTGCTCCGAAGATACAAGATCGTCTATAACCTTTTTTAACTTGTTCGCCAAAATCGCCTAATCTCATTTAGTGTTTTAATGCAATCAATAATCAATAATAAATATGTAAAATACCCTTCGATAATATATAGCTGAAAACACATATATTAACAAGTGCCTCGTAAATTTACAAATGGTTATTCTGAGTAGTAATTAATTTACTCTTAAATTATACAAAGGGTCATACACAACCAACCAAGACACCTAACCCCACCCCCACACTCCCTTCACAAACACAAGAACATAAAACCAACAATATGTTAAGTATGTGTTATTTACATACAAAAAGTATGTTATGGTATTCTTTTTGGAACTAGGTATATATGCAAGAACCATTGCAAGAGAGGTTGAATTTTAAATAGTTTACAAAGAGGGTTATCAGTATTTCTATCAACAACGATCATCTCAACACATGGGCATCATGTGATGTTTTGACATTTGTTAGTACAAACAAGTCATCGCCATATACATATATGCGTGTGTGCGCGCGCACGCACGTGCGTGTGTATGTGTGCGCTTATGGTACAATTTTTGAATGTTTCAATCCTTATTTGTTTTCTCACTCAAAAACAACTTTCTAACCTAATATATATTTCAAACCCCTCTTAGCGCCTAACTTTGGATTTAAACTTTCACGTTTCGAGTCATCAAGTTACGAGGATGAGACTATGGAGATGAGCATCCGTGAATTTGATGTTTTTACTATTATTGTCTCAACATTGTAAGAAAAAGTTCAAGACACCGCTTCATCCTCCAGGATGTTAAGCAAAATTCAAGACACCGCCCACATATGATTTTTGAACCAATTTGAAACAAGTCTTGTCATTTAAGAGGTTATTCAATACTATTATCTTAATTATAGCCCATATCATATTTTAATAATTGTATAATATGTATTGACATGAAAATTTTTGTTTAACTATTGATGATCCGATGAAATCTTTATTAGTCATATTTGTTGAGTGTCTATATATGTTGAGTAGTATACTAACTTGGCTAGAAATGGAGAGAGATGATGGCAGTGACAAAAGATAGTGATAGGAGCGACCCTAAGATGATGAACAAAAACCATAAAAGAGATGATGAGGAGAGTTAGACGATTTAAATATATTGTTTGATTTGTCCATTGATACGAAAGAAAAAGTTAACGTTCAAAACTAACACAAAACAAAAGTTTAAATGTGGCATGCACATCATTGACTACAGTCGTAATTTATGATACACGATAACATAATCAAAAAATTTACTAACAATGAGGATTGTGTAGTTTACTCCTAAACGATGATATACTTAAAATTTAAACATATTATATACGAAGCAGTTAATTTAAATATGTGAAAATAAAATTACAATTTAAAGGAATTATAATTATAATTAATGTTAGAGTGGGAAAGTATATCGATGTTTTAGATGCAAACATTTTTTTTGAATTACAAATCTACTCTGCTTTTAAATTACACTAATACATCATGTTTAGGTTTGAACCTATCAAGAGCCTTTACAAAATGAGCTAGTCTCGTATTGACTTTAGATGCGCACATAAAATGAGTTTTTAACGATCCCCCTTTGGTTGTCGCTCTCTCTACCACCTTTAGCTCTGATTTGGAGCATCATCATGGATGGTATGATGTGCACATAAAATGAGACTTAACCATCCCATTTTTTATGTTCTATTAAACATTATTATCTTTCATGTGTATGAATGTTTATTTAAATTCGTTAATTCTTCATCTAAAATAGGTTTGTATTAAAAGCGTCCCAACTTATAACTCAAACATAACATTATTTTTTTTTTTTTTAAAACTGCACGACTCCTAACATACTCTAATCAAACTATTTGCCTATAAAATGCTTGGATACGTGTTTTTATAAGAAAACTTTTGGATATATTCTCATCTTGTGATTGTTTAATTATCCAAAAACATCACAAGACGCTAGGGTTGTATAAAAAATTCGTAACTCGTGTTTCGTTGGAAACTCACTCGAACTCGGTTCGTTATAAACGAGCCGAGTTGGCTCGGTTTGCAAACGAACTGAGCCCAAGCCATAGTTGGCTCGGCTTATAGCTCGCTTGATATCAAGGTATCAAGATTGAAAAAAACAATGCAAGGTCGACTCAATACTCGTTGGAAAAGTATTCAACCCCAAACCTAAACCCTCCGAACAAGCAGTCAAGCCCACGTTAGGATCAAGGTATCAAGGTTTGAACAGTAGAAGTCATCGATGGCATTGCGTGCGCCATTGGTTGACCCTTAAATTCTACCTGATGATTCAAAGCAAGCTAACATCTCAATTTTGGCATCTTACTGTGAAAAACAATTGAAGCAACCCACCCTTTGACCACCAAAATCAACGGTGAAAACAGCCGCCCATCATCTCACGCAATAATAATAACAAGAAACAAATCATTATTCATCAACCAAACCCCCAAATCGTTCATCTTTAACGTGTAGGAATCATCCTCCTCCCTTTTGTTCTTCCTTTTCGTCTTTTCAATTACTCTGCTCCACACATGTATGTTTTGTAGATATAAGCACACCCCCAATTCGATCTGTATACTGAATTTACATCTCTATTCAACTTAAACCCAATTGGCCAATTGTTCTTCAGTTTTTGTATATAATTGCAGTTTACATCAGTAGTTAGTTGTTCAATGGAGGTCTCATCATCTTCATGTTCATCTCCGTTATCGATTCACCGACTCGATTTCGCCCCACCGCTTTTGATCCGACCCGTTTCGCGTTTTTCTTCCAAACCGTTTACCCGACCCGCACCTTCAAGAACCTGCAAGGCATCGTCTTCTTCATCGTCTTATTTGGGGTTTCGATCGCTCATAAACCCTTGAAATCGAAGGGTAATTGCACCCTTTCGCGAAGAAGACGTGGGTCGTTTTATATTGTAGCTGGGGTGTTCGAGAGATTCACTGAGAGATCGATTAAAGCGGTGATGTATTCTCAGAGAGAAGCTAAAGCTTTGGGGAAAGATATGGTGTTTACGCAGCATCTTTTGTTGGGTTTAATCGCTGAAGATCGTTCTCCTGGTGGGTTTCTTGAAAGTGGGATCGACATTGATGCTGCTCGTGAAGCTGTTAGGAGTATTTGGGATGATGAAGAGGGTGAAAAGAAGAACGACGACACTGCTGATACCTCATCATCTGCAACAGATGTAGCGTTTTCGAATAGTACCAAAAGGGTGTTTGAAGCTGCAGTGGAGTATTCGAGAACTATGGGCTATAAGTTTATTGCACCTGAGCATATTGCTATTGGTTTGCTTACTGTTGATGATGGTAGTGCTGGCCGTGTTCTTCAAAAGTGAGTTAATCATACATATAAACACACAAAATGTGTGAAAATTGAGATGTAATCGAGTTTGATTTGATATCCTTGAATTCATTTTTTCAGATTAGGAGCAAATTTAAACCAGTTAGCTGATGTAGCAGTCTCCAGGCTACAAGGAGAGCTTGCTAAAGATGGAAGAGAACCCCCTGCATCTAGAGAGATGTTAAAGAAGTCATCTTCTGGTAAAACATCCGGCAAGTCTCAAGAAAAAGTTAAAGGTAACGTTTTTCGGGTTGCAAAGCGTTCTTATTTATGTTCTGTTATTAACAAACAGTAAGTTATTATTGGGAATATGCAGGTAAAAGTGCCTTGGATCAATTCTGTGTGGATCTTACAGCTAATGCTAGCAATGGGCTCATTGATCCAGTGATTGGGCGTGACGCTGAAGTGGAAAGAATTGTTCAAATACTCTGCAGAAGAACTAAGAATAATCCTATTCTTCTTGGTCAAGCTGGGGTTGGGAAAACAGCAATTGCAGAAGGATTAGCTATTCGTATTTCAGATGCAAATGTTCCAGTGTTTCTCTTGGTGGGTAGTGAGTTTTATAAATTTAGTATATATTCAGTATAATTTAACTTAATTGTTTTTTTGATTGCAGACAAAGCGGGTTATGTCATTGGATATTGGTTTGTTGATTTCTGGTGCAAAAGAGAGGGGAGAATTAGAGGGACGTGTAACTTCCCTAATTAGGGAGGTTAAGGAGTCCGGTTTGCACACATTCTATACCTTTAAGTTCATGATCATGTTCTATTAAAGCTGACAAGTTTAGCCTTATAAGCGAGTCAATTGGGGTCTTTAAATGCATAACAAGTCAAACGGGTAAAATAAAGAATGAGCAGTAAAGGAAATAGATTGTTCAAAAGTTGCCAAAAATATTTATTTATAGTGTGTAAAACCTCCTAAATCAGAAGTACCCTTAAAAAGTTATATTATTATTGAATTTATATAGTTTTTGTAACATGGCATTGCAGGCAATGTGATTCTTTTCATTGATGAGGTTCATACCTTAATTGGGTCGGGTACCGTTGGAAGAGGTAACAAGGGATCTGGACTTGACATTGGTAATCTTTTGAAGCCATCCCTTGGGAGGGGTGAATTACAGGTTCTTTCTTCCCTCAAACCATTTTAAAGCTTTTGAATCCTAGATTCATTCTCCATTTTTCTTTTTATGAAGTAAAGTTGAAGAGTTTGATTCTTTGCTATTTGTTTAGGACGTGGATATGCATTCTGTAGTTGATTATCTGATTATTATGATTTGAAATTGCCCTGAGTAGTTTTTTAAGTTTAGATCATATTTCACATATGATTATCTTATAAATTATTGGTTGGAGAATCATCTAAAAATCTTCATACCAGCTATTGATTTTCATTTGGTAAAATAAAAACTGTCTAATTACTCTTCCTTTTAATCTAATTTGAGGAAAAAATACTCTCATTTTTTTAACATATTTTACATTATTTAAAATAATGAAATGGTGTCAAGCATTCAAACAATTGATTCTCTTATTATTACAGCTAAAAACACACACAAACACATGTACCATGTTTTCTTACAGTTCCTTTTATTACACCTAATTATCTGATTTTTCAATATTACCCAATCACTTAAACATGCATGTCCAAGCACCCCTAATTTTATGTGATAATAAGTGATATTAATCCTTTTCATAACCAAAAGCATTTATATTGTAGTGTATTGCATCTACAACTATGGACGAGTACAGATTGCATTTTGATAAAGATCAAGCATTGGCACGTAGATTCCAACCTGTATTAATTGAAGAGCCGAATCAGGTAAACTTGATTACATCTATACACATGTACATTTTATCTATTTGTTAATATCATAAACAGTGACATTAATGTTGAAATTGTTAAATAAAAAAAACGCAGGAAGATGCAGTCCGGATTCTGATGGGATTACAGGAAAAATACGAGGCTCATCATAAATGTAAATACACATTGGATGCCATAAACGCTGCTGTTTACCTGTCAGCAAGATACATTCCAGATAGATATCTTCCAGATAAAGCCATTGATCTAATTGATGAAGCAGGCAGTAGAGCAAGAATGGCTGCTTTTAGAAAGAAAAAAGAACAACAAGTTGACATACTTTCAAAATCTCCTGATGATTATTGGCAAGAAATTAAAGCTGTCCAGGCCATGCATGATGTGGTAATGAGTCATTAGATTGCTTTGATCTAACGAGTTGGATAAGTTGGATAACGGGTCAAAATGGGGTTGTGTTGAAACGGGTCTATTTTAGGATGGTGAAAATGGACCAGGCTGTCTTGCAAATACATTTTTGTCCATTTTTAATTGTTTGGGCTGAAACCGGTCTCTTTTAGGGGGTATTTGGGATTCTTATTTGAACAGCTAATCCGTGTATTGTGTTTCTCTACGAGCAGATAAGCGCTTTTGGGTGTTTAAATGAAGAATAGTTGCTTCTTATTTTTGGGATGAAATAAGTTGCTTTTAGAAAGCACTTTGAGATTTGCTAACTTCAATCTGATCATTTTCTTTTACTTAAAATTCAAACTTGCCCTTAGAGTGAAATAAGCTTACAAGCATGAAAACACTTTTTAAACAAGCAACACTGAACATTCCCTCAATGGGTTAATTATGATTACAAATGCAGTACGAGTATTATTGCAATAATTAACTAAATTTGTCATTTAGTAAATAACTCAGGAGGTAATACTTTTATGCACTAAAAATATAAATTGATTTCAGGCAACTTTCAACCTGTGTGGCTTTTAGCTATGTTTTATTAATTTGACCTGTATTCGGGAACACCTAATGTAATCTGAAATCAGGTATTGGCAAGCAAACGCAAAAATCTCGTTGACCCACTGGAGACAGACAATGACACTGCTTTGACTTCCACATCTGATGACCAAGAGTACGCTCATTCTTATACTTATTATCACACCAAATTCCTCGCATATATTTGTTTTCTAGTAGTAAATAATCGTATTATTTTACTTTAGGCCTTCAATAGTGGGAGCTGGTGAAATAGCCGAAGTTGCTTCAGTATGGTCAGGAATTCCAATTCAGCAGTTGACTGTTGATGAAGAATGCTATTGGTGGGACTTGAAGATCGATTAAAAGAACGAGTTTGCGGTCAAGATGAAGCTGTGGATGCCATCTGTCGTGCTGTTAAGAGATCACGCGTAGGCTTAAAAGATCCTGACAGACCTATTGCAGCCATGCTTTTCTGCGGGCCTACTGGAGTTGGCAAAACTGAACTCACAAAAGCTCTAGCAGCGTCTTATTTTGGCTCGGTAATTATTTATGTTTCTCAAAACTTCATTTTCCTGTTGGTTTTGTTTTTGACGTGCACTATGTTAGAAGTTAATCCTAATTGTGGTCATATGTGAAAGTTTAGGGGGGGAAATCATCAAGAGTCTAAAGATAGGTTTGTTTTATTTAGTAAGTTTTAATTAGTCCTATTTAAGGTATTAGTATTTATGCTTTGGCTGTGAATGAGTTGTCATTCCAGCTGTGTTTGAGTGGAGTTTTCATTAGTATTTAAGGTTAGTATTAGTATAAATGAGGGTCATTGTCTAAGAGTTTAAAGTGTGGTTTTTATTCAATAAAAGAAAAGAGCCGTGGGTGTGTTTCCCACAAAAATGCTGCTGTTGTTAGCTTTTCTTGATCCAGTTGTCTAACACACTAAAACTAATTAAAATGAAAATGTTGAAGTCTTACAAATTTGGGGAATTAAACTTTAGAGCCTGAAAAGATGAAACATGGGCTTGTGGGCCATCATGACCTGCTCATGGGCCTGTAACTCCTTTTTGTTAAAGAGTTACACGTTTGAACTTTGAAGCTCGCGCTTTTGTCATTATTCCTGTGTTCCATAAACGTCTTGGTTACTTTCTCACTATGCTAGTATCACTTTTTGTTAATAATAACTAATATTAGTCATGAAATTACTGTTTTTGCTCTAAGTTGCACTTTTATGCCTTTACTATATAACCAGTGTTTGAACTTTGAAGCTCGCGCTTTTGTCATTATTCCCCCGTTCCATAAACGTCTTGGTTACTTCTTCGCTATGCTAGTATCACTTTTTGTTAATAATAACTAAAACTAGTAATGAAATTACTGTTTTTGCTCTGAGGTGCACTTTTATGCCTTTACTATATAACCAGTGATATAGTTGATAGTGGTAGCAAGATTGGTGGGCTATGCGTGTTGCGTGAAGTGTTATAACGTATTTGGTTTGTTAAATATTTGGTTTTTAGTATGTATTGAGTTGGTTCAACCCGCCAAGGCTTTTATTTAGTTATTTCAATAAACAAGCAATGCCAAAATAATGATACAAAAACAATATGTTACAAAAATAATCTACATCTTTGTACAAAAACAATTTAGGAGGTTATATGCATTAAAAAATTTAAAAATGAACTTTGTGTGCCTTCAAGTCTCAACCCATTTGACTTGTTTCCCTTTCATCTAGATTTTTTATTTGACCCATGTGAGGAAAAAGCACGCCCATTGATAACTAAACTAGTCAGTATCACCACCTCTTGTAAGTTATAATTAACCAATGTTCAATAGTATTTCTGATTTACCTCAGTGACCAAAACCGTAATTTTCCACTAGAAATGTGATTTTGTTTTTTTAGTGACGAGATTTTGCTGTTTAAATTGCAGGAAAGTGCCATGCTAAGACTAGACATGAGTGAATACATGGAGAGACATACAGTCAGCAAGCTAATAGGTTCACCTCCAGGTTATGTAGGGTATGGTGAAGGTGGGACCCTCACCGAAGCCATACGTAAACGCCCTTTCACAGTTGTCCTTCTTGATGAAATAGAAAAAGCCCATCCAGATATCTTTAACATTCTTCTTCAGATTTTTGAAGATGGCCACCTCACCGATTCTCAGGTTTGTACATCTGGCGAATCCAAAAAATATAAGAAAAGACACTAGACTTGAGTTATATTTTTAGTTAGTTACATTTGTTTATCGTGCAGGGTCGTAGAGTATCATTTAAGAATGCCTTAGTGGTGATGACATCTAATGTGGGATCTACTGCTATCGCCAAGGGTAGACATAATTCTATTGGTTTTATGCTTGCTGATGATGAGTCAGCATCTTCTTATGCTGGATTGAAATCACTTGTGATGGAAGAACTTAAGGCTTACTTTCGTCCTGAGTTACTTAACAGGATTGATGAAGTAGTTGTGTTCCGTGCACTCGAAAAGACTCAGGTTTGTTCTGTTAATGGCTATTTTTCTAGTTACATTTAATTTGATCTTTATAGTAACCATCAATACCAAGATAACCATATTTCTTAGAGTTGGTTCCGTTTGTGCCAACGGGTCAAACACGAATTCGTTTAGAATGGATTGTGACTTCCCTTCATTTAACAAAATAACCAAAACAACTTATTACAATAATAATAATCAGGCAAATTGCAAAAAACAGTAACCAACTTGGTCTATTTTTCATTTAAGATAAATTGAATCGACCCATTTATAAGTAAAACACATTGAGATTACACGAATTCGTTAAGATAACCAACTTTGGTATTTCTCAACATCACTTGTCAATGCCACATTTTCTCTTGTTGTTTGCAGATGCTCGAGATATTAAACATGATGCTCGAAGAGGTCAAGAAAAGGCTTGTTTCATTTGGAATCAGTTTAGAGGTGACTAAACCCGTAATGGAGCTTATATGTGAACAAGGTTTTGATAGAAGTTATGGCGCAAGACCTCTTCGTCGGGCCCTCACTCTAATAGTTGAAGATCCTTTGAGTGAATCACTTCTTAGTGGCCAGTTTGACCAAGGTGACACTGCTGTTATTGACCTTGACGGGTCGGGAAACCCAGTGGTTGTTAACAAGTCTCGCCGGAATGTCTACTTGTCTGACAAGTCAGCATTATCATAGGTAAATATTTGTACAAACCTGATTATTATTTGGAGCTTTTTTAGTGTACAAGTAGTGATTCGTATTGATGGTGTATAAGTGTATATATTAGAGGAGGATGATTACAGGTTTAGAGATACCAATTTGTATTCTTTTTCATTGTTGTTCAACAGGGATACTATATCTTGTTCAGGTTTATTTAATAAACCATATAGTTGATAATGTTGTACTAATATTTGGTTTCCATCCGAAGTTCTTGTTAGAAGTCAAATGTTATTGACGCTGTAACGGTATTTGAATCCAACGTCTGAAAGGCTGCAGAAGAATTTGCAGTTGATTATATCGATTATCGATAGGTTAATATAACGGTATTTTTCTTATAAAAAAACAGTGGTTTCAAGTCATGGCCACTTGGACCGGAACATGATGCAAAACCAATCTAGTTTACGTTATATAAACTAGATAGTGTCATAGTGCGTTGCGGCGGTTGCATAACAGTTTGCTTGCAATGTCGGTGGTATCTTTTTACACAAACAGAGTAAATCATATTTACGTTATATAAACTAGATAGTGTCATAGTGTCATAGTGCGTTACGGCGGTTGCATAACAGTTTACGTTATATAAACTAGATAGTGTCATAGCACGTTGTAATTTTTAAAGATTAAAGATCGCATCTGAAATCAAGTATTAGACAAAACAATAATGTTTTCAGGTAGTATTGTTTTCTTTTGATTATTTAAAGACAAAATGAAGTCTGCATGATTAGAACAATGCGTATGTCAATAAAATATTTATTATTAATAATTATTAATCTCTTTAATAACAGAGTAAATCATATTTTGAAATAATAGTTTATTCGTTGTGATTCTGTAAACCTCTCTTAAAAAATCTTGTGAATAAAACAATATCTTTTACGAAACTAAAGGAATATTCGCTTTCATTGACGTATCTGGTAGTTTTAGCCAATCATCATTCACATTTCACAACCACCTTCTTCCCCAATTCAACGCCTTCAATCTCTCATTTTCCTTCAACTAGTAAATCTGCGAAAATGACTGCATCCATAGCTTCTTGTGGTTTTAGTGTTGGGGTTTTCGACGATTTGGTTGCAATTGCAAAACAACCCACTATACAATCTGCCGTTTTTAGCCGTTCTTTTGCTTCTAATCCTGTTAATACCTTGTTCTTTCACACAAATCAAGGTACGCTGCTGCTTCTTCAACTTAGAAATTATAACCCCACTTCTATCTATATAACTTAGCTTGCATGTGTGTTTTTTTTAATCTAAATTAAGTTTTCTAGGGTTTCTTTGATTGTTCTTCCGGAAGCGAGATTTTACAGGGACCTATTTGGGCCATTCTGACTATTTGATTTCTGTACTAGTTTTATATCAAAGGGTTCTTGTAAATTGAACTTTCGAAAGTGTGATTCACAAAATTAAATCTGAACTACACTTTCATAGGGTCCAAATATTCAACAATTAGTTTAATAATTCGCATCAGGATCCAGAATCTAGGACTAATTGTTATATATTGCTGATTTGGGGTTTTACCCAGATTGTCATATTCACTGAGTACTGTGATTCCAAAAGCTTCATCCACAGCTTTAGAGGTATAAAGAAAGAAATTTATTTAAAAGTCAAGTTTTTTTTTAATTTATCTAATTTTGTCGTGATCTTCATTTGGGTAATTAGCAGGATGGAATTCATCAGGAAACTGATGAAATCCCAGTCCCAAAGGTGATCATAGACCAAGATTCAGATGTTGATGCAACTGTTGTAGAAATTACGTTTGGGGATCGCCTTGGTGCTCTTCTTGACACTGTATGAATCCTCAAAATCTGACCATCCATTTGTCGTAATGCAAAGTAATTTTTTACATGTTTTATGTGATTAATGTTTATGGGGATGTGGATGTAAATACAGATGAGAGCTCTTAGAAATCTTGGACTGAATGTTGTCAAAGGAAATGTTCATCTGGATTCTTCAGGGAAGCACACCAAGTTTTCAATAACTAAAGCGTAAGAATTTTGTTGGATCTTTCTTTTATTGATTTATACTAACATGTCTTTACATGATTTCAGCAAGGTTGTCGAGTAAATACTTAATTTATCTTCATAACCGCAGTCGATCATGTAGTGTTAGGTCTATAAATTCTTTTTTATTTAAATGCGGGTTTGTTTTGTAGCTCATCTGGGCGTAAAGTTGAGGACCCAGAGTTGCTGGAGGCAATTCGTTTAACAATTATTAGCAATCTTCTTGAATATCACCCAGTATTATACCAATTCTGTTCTCATGCTTCATCACTACCTTGCCTTTAGATTTATGTTAATTAATATTTTATGAACTTAATGATCCAGGAATCAAGTGCCCAACTAGCAATGGGAGAAGCCTTTGGTATCGAGGCACCAAAACATAAGGTAGCGAATCCTCTTGTCCTACAGCGAGGGTCCTGTTTGTTTTCCAAGAGTCGAATGTGTTTCTTTTTAACTTCATATTGTATGGAAATATTAAGTTTTTACCAAGAATGGTGCTTAAATTAGTATACAAGAGCAAACAATTTTCCTAATAATTGGTGAACTAATCCACAGCTTGATGTGGACATTGCCACCCGCATAAATGTATATGATGATGGGCCTAACCGAAGGTACATTAGGATTCATCTTTATCATGACTATCAGTGTCTTCAGATTAATTTGGCAATATGAAGACCGATGATGCTGATGTTTTGAATTATGCAGTTTGCTCTCAGTGGTGACAGCAGATCGTCCTGGATTACTGGTAGATCTTGTAAAGATATTTACTGATATAAATGTTGCAGTAGAATCTGGAGAGTTTGACACTGAGGTAATGAAATAGTAATATATATTATATAAACAATTAGCAATCTGGAAATCCATAAGCTCAGACCCATAGAGGCTGCAATTCTGGGCTATCCACCTAAATATGGTTGATTGGGTTAAAATTGATTTCCAACTGGTTATTAAAACTTAGCAAGGCTAATTGCATAAAAAGGTAATCTTTACTTATACTTGTAATTATTATAAGATTATAAATTGGGCAAACAGTGTTAATGAGTTGGCCCGGTCCATCCTTTTGGATCCATGTTTATAAAATACCCATTTAACCCATTACCCAACCCTCTAGACCCTTGTATTTATCACCTTTCCATAAAGCTAGAATCTTGAACAAAAATTTCATTTATTGACTCTGGTTTTTTGTCATGTAGGGCTTGTTAGCCAAGGCCAAATTTCATGTTAATTACAAGGGTAAATCACTTATCGAGCCACTACAACAGGTGAGCCATCATTAAATCCAAGATTTGTATGCACCTGCCTGAACTGTTAATGAAATATTGTGTTTTATTTAACCTTTCATGGTTATTTTTCAGGTTTTGGCTAACAGTCTACGGTATTTTCTAAGGCGACCCACAACAGAGGATTCGAGTTTTTGAAGGTTTTCTGAAGAATGTATTAGAAGCTAAATATGTAACCTGCTGGATTATGTTAATTTTTTTAATTTACATGTTTCCTATTGATGGTTTTTGAATCTCTGCTTATGTTTGACATTTTAATCTGTGCCAACTAGTTTTATTGTTGTAACTTATTACAATGTAGTATCTTGACAGTTATACTTTATACACATCAGAAACTTTTTGTATTCAGGCATTTATACCCTCACATTACTTTTGTCAAAAAGTAATGTAGTTTGACGGGATAAATGTCCAAACAAGTGAAATGTTACACTTACAAATCAAAGCAATGTTACAAGTACATATCAACGCTCTAATAGATACACGCTTGAAATGAAATGATAAATGTTAAGAGTGTTGATTGTAAGATCAGAGTATGTGTTCTCAAGTTTTTCTTGTAGAAAGTTATCATTGTTTTCTTTGTTAGTGTTGAAAAAAGGTATATTATTTTAACTTTTCTATGGTAATTATTTTTTAGAATCAAGAACAGAATGTAATGAATCTCTTTAAGATGATAAATGTCAAAAAGGATTGTGTTTTTTGTCGTTCTTTAAAATCTTATCGCTAACAGAACTTATGAGTTTGTTGATCATTTTCAACCATGTGATTGTTCGATTGTTTGGTTCAATGTTGTGATTTAAATGTCTGAATGATCTTCCCTATGTATACATATCACAAGATTGCTTAACTTTTTTCTTATTTCTTTATCTAATAACCTAAAAATAAGAAATGTGTAATGTTATCTTGATATGTTGCACTTTTATCTCTTATTTGCAATCTCTACAAAAAGATGAGAAGTTTGTGATTGGATGTAGGTAATAATGGCATGAGTGACTCAGCTTTATCCAGATGGGACTCTTGTGGGGAAGATGAGGACTAGTTCAGGCATCATCCTTTCAGGCCCATACTATGGGGTTTGAATATATGGTGTACCATTATTTTCAGCTTTTTATCACTTTTTTAATATTTAAAAATTCAAACTTGATCAATTAGAAATAACATAAGTTTTACAATTTTGGGACAAAATCAGCATGCTAGGCGGATAAGTGAATGCAAATGTTCTGAAAACAGTTGTCTTGAACATTATAAATCAGTTATTTTCATGTAATCCGTCTTATTATTTTGTTGTCATAACCATAATCATATCTAGAAAATCTCATCTGTGGTCAAGCTATTGATGAGGTCTTATTTTTTATTTATATTGAAATTAAATATTAACTTTTTTAAATCTTTTTTTATGAGAAATATGAAGTGTAGATGGCTTGTAGGAATGGGGAAAGCAAATGATTGAGATGGATGATGATGATGTATGAAGCCCAAACGGTTTCTTGGGAAACCAACTCTCTTGTGGCTCATGATCAACTTACTAATTTTAAATAAAAAATATATATATATATATGTATATAAAGAAATTTTAAAAAAAAGAGGCAGAAAATATTTTAAAAAATGGTGGGAATAGTATAAAAGACGGTGAATGTTGAACCTGAATGAGATCAGAGTATATCCTTGCAAGATGTCTGCAACAATTGGAAGAGGAGCTCAAAACATGCATACTGCCTATATCAAGTAAATCTTTATTCATTTACATGTATCTTCCAAATTCTTCCTAACAGTTATGCTATAAGTGAGATTATACTGGATACGTTTATACGTTTGAATTTAAAATCAAACTTGTTTTAAACAATAGTAATCTGTCACACAATTGGATAGATTGTTTGAATTCGCCTTGTCGAAATCATAGTTTTGTCTGCTTAACAATGTCAAAATCTCGTACATGTGTCTTTTACTTTCAGACCAGCATTGAGAAAGGCGTATCATAGAAAGAGTGGAGGTTCAGACACTACGCGATTGAACCATGATGAAGCTATGAACAAGAACGTGTGCAGCGGATCTCCTTCGGACAATCACATTTGGATTCCGGACAGTCGTACTGGAATCTATCATCCAAAGGGGCAGGAAAAAGTGATTGAAGATGTTCCTGCTCATGCTGCTAAGGATTACACCGTTAATTGGTTTTCTATGCCATAAAACATGTTGTAATTTTCTTATGATTCGTACTCGAGCAATCGAGATCTTCGTATGATTTGCTTTGCGAAATGTGATCGTAAGACAAGTTGTTTCTTGCTACAATAACATCAAATGCAACTACTTTGTTTTTCTTTAGTGGAATTCAGCAATTGGATTGCTTTGTTAGGATAAGAAAGTGAGGATGTGTTGAAATATATAGTTTATATTCTATATTTGTTTCTCAATTTAATATCAAACACTTGTTAATTGATTTTAATTAGTTTTTTCTGTGTTTTATCTTCTATATGTTCATGAGTGTCTATGAACCTATTGGGCTTGTAGCTGTGTGGATTTATTAATGGGGCTAGTAGATATGGGCTTAAAGATTTAAATGTAGCCGGTTAATCCATGGAGAATATATATGCCGTTGGATCACATCTAAATCAGTTTTTGATGGAACATTGAGAAGAGAGAAAAAGATAGAGAATGAATACGCAATTCATTTATTTTTTTAGTTTCTTCTCTTGTACAAGGTTTCTTTTATCAATCTCATCATCTTGAGTTTGGGGTTACATCAGTGTTAATCCATATGTTTTTCTGAGTTCGTTTGGGTTCTAGTTCAGATCAAATTATTGTTGTTAATGTTCTTATCATAGTCTTGTGCCTGTTTAGATTTTCAGATGACTCGTTCATTCGATTATAACTTTGTTCTTGTTAGTTGTTGAGTGTATTTGATTTTAGTTTGGGTTGAATAAACTAGATTTGTGTTTTCTGACATGGTATCAGAGCGTTAGGCTCTTGATTCCTGTGTTTAATGGCGAATCCGAAGACATATGATGGGTGTTAAGGTTTTTTCTTCCGCTGAGTTCTTAGATCTGAACTTGTTACAATCGGTGAGCTTGAAATTGTCTGAAGTCTTGTTCAAAGTCGAAGCAGTCGACCTTCTAGGGTTTCTGATTAAACCCCTAATTCTAGAAAAAAGGCGATTAATTTGATCGGTTTTGTGAGAATCATGTATGTGTCTGGTTCTTAACAATCGACCTTCTAGAGATGATGGGATATATTGAAATTATTTATAGTTCGCAACGCTATCAGCAATCCTATTCCAGCATTTTAGTCTTTTTCGCCTATGATAAGTTTCTGGTTTGAAGAAAATAGTCATGCAACGATACTACATTTGTTGTGAAGCTTTACAGAGGACTCAAGTTACTTCATGAATCATGATCATTGCCATCTAGTTCTGTATCTGGTTTGATTGATGCCTTACTACAAAATCAGGCTCTTTGGTGACATAGTTCTAACCTCTGAGTACATTCTGGTTCAAGCGATTTGTTTTCTGCGTATGTTGAGCGTTTATCAATCTAGGGTTTCATAACTCTGGAGTTCGCTATTTTATGCTCTTAGAATCATTCTACAATTTCCGAAGATTAACCGTGAAGGTTCTTGGCTAGTCTTGAGTTTTTTTGTTGCCTTCCTACAACTCTTAGATTTCTTATTGCTGGCCTTCTAAAAAAATTATATAGCTACGTGTTACAAGAAGTGGGGATGAGTCTCTTTCATGTTTGTAGCTGCTACTTAGATCTTCATCTTCACCGTTATAAAGACCTAGTTCATCATCTAGGATTTCATCGACTTCATCGGCTCGGATTTCATCGGTAAATGGGCTTTAAGGCTTTCTAGTATAATCAATCTTGAGTCTTCATAGTTCAAAACCCCAGGTCTTGGTGATATGTTTGTCTTCCACTAGTGCCTTTCATTTGGAGTTGTTGTAAAGACATGATAGTCTGAAGTGAAAAGTATATGGTATCTGCATCTTACTAAACTTTTGAAACCTAAGTGTTCAAGGTTCCTGTTTAGTCTTCTTGGTCCGTGTAGCTGTTGTAAGATCGGTAAGTCTTTGTATCTTTATGCTTTTAGTTTCTTTGTATCCTGATAGTATGACCACATAGGATACGTGTGTATATACTGGGTCAATATGGCTTGTAACGTGCTATGTGTGCATTTTTTTGTCATATTTGACTGTTTAAGATTTGGTATTGAGGTGATAACCGAAGATAAGGAGTTCTTATATTGGACTCTAAAAGTTTTGGAAGGTGTGAAACATGAAATCGAATATACAAATCTCAACTGTTGCAAAAGGTATACATATAATTACAGTTTGTTGTCATGTTGGTAAGAGTCCTAATGATAAATGAGATTCCTAGGAAAAGTAATGAAAACCTTACTTAAAATTGGCTATATTTCGACATGTTACAAAAGTATGTACGCATTTATACAAAAGAGATGTCAGCTCATTTCACTTATATCCACAATATTATGTGGGAATTTTTTGGCACAATACATTAGTATTTCTTTTATAACATGCTCGTTGAATAGTTGTTCCATTGCATTATTTAGTTCTATAAATGTGCCTTGGTAAGTTCGATTGATACGACATGCTAGGAAGCACAAATCATTTGGTTTTTTCTAAGAATCAAGAGGTCACTTATGTGTAATTTTTTGTTAAATGTTGTGAAGCAAGTGAATGCAGTTGTATCTTGCGGCTTTTTAGTTTCAACAACTACTTTTTTAGACTTGTTATTCATGGTTTTTAATCCTAATCTAATGACTAACAAGCTCAATACATCTATTGGTTATGTGTGTTTTTTACTGCAACAGTAGGTATTGGTTTTAATGCATCATTTTGTGTTGTCATATGCCTTTATAAAGATGTATATATGTAGGAAATACATTTATTCTACTACATGGGATACATGTCGTGTGGTTTAAGTTGTACTACAGGTTTTTTGAAGTTACTAATAACAAGTTAGGCTTTATAACAAAATATCCAACTTCTTTTTGATATAAAAATGAAGGTTTTGAGTGACTGGTTTACTAGGAATCCTTCACTGATAAAAATGGTGTTGTATGATGTTTTTTTTTTGAAATTTTAATGAAAATCCAATCTAACAAATGCATCTTTTTAAAGAATACGAAGAGGTTATCAAATGTTTTTTTATACATGGTTAGTGGATAAGTCAATTTTGATTCTTTAAAATTCATGCATTAAGTAGGTTCGTGATCATTATAAAGTTATTTCTTGTTCAACACTAAAATGATGGTTTTTCTTGTAAAGTTGAAAATTTATTAATATTCTGATGAATTGACAAAAGTATGGTTGTAACTCTTTTATCATTTGTTCTCTTATCGTGAATTAAAATGTTGATTTAAATTTTCACTTGTTTGCAATGCTGATGTGTTGATATGTTCTTAAAGGAAAGCGTCTTTGTTTAGAATTCTCATATGTATGACACTCGAACTATGTTAATAAAAAAATCAAATTTTATCTTTTGTGTTTTTTTTTGCATTAGCTAGTGTTCTCTTTAGCTTGTTATATTCTTGAAACTCATTGATTGATCTCATGTCTTGTTATAATGATGATAGGATATTGCATTTTCAGTTAAAATATTGTTTAAACTGAAAGTTTATTCTCTGGTTAGTTGAACTATGTGGTTCACGTGTTTTTAACCATTTCTATTATCAAGATTATTCTTGACAGCCTTTTATATTCTCTTGTGTGAGATATATTTTTCTGGTTCAAATCATTTGATTTCATGCTAAGTCAGAATTTTTTTCTTAACTGTGTCTTTACAATCTGGTATTATGAATGTTATTCTAGTATTATCAGATTGTCTATTGAATCTTATGATTCAGTATTGTTGTGAGGTTGTAAAAGTTTTTGTTTGGTTCAAAATTAGGCTTTATGTTCTTTACAAGTTTTATTAAAACATACTTTTGTAAGGTTGTAAAAGTTTTTCGATCAAGTCAAATTAGTCTTTAAGTTCCTCACAAATCTCATCTTCAAACGTGGTTTTGAGATTTTTAAAACCTTGTGGGTTTTCTCTTCTTATCAGGTATGTTTCTGATAGTTTTATAGAATCATATGATTCTTTCTTTATCTAAATTAGAATTTGTTCTTATATGCTCTTCTGATTTATGTTATTTGTGGTGTTACATAAAATTGGTATATGTTTCATCACATGGGATTCTTCGTTATTTGGTCATTTTTTTTTAATTTGATATGGTTAAAGAATTGAATAATTCTTTTTTAGTTAGAATATGTTTCTGGTTTTTTTAAAACCCTTTTGAGGTTATAAATGTTTAATGTGTGTTGAATGTCTTTTTGGTTGTGGATCCAAAATTTGCTACTGACAAGGAATTGATGTCATGTTCTTGTGTTTTATATATATTTTCTTGTTTGTTGATCCAAAGTATGATTTCTTTTTCAAATCGTTGGTTACTTGGTTATATGCATCTAGATTGGAAAAGTTGTCTTTAAAGAAGTGAGCATGGTTTAATCAATAATGTTTAGAGAAGTCTCTATATTTTTATTTTTTTTAAAGTTTTTTTGAATAGTTCTTGTTCAGTTTCATGTTATTCATTTTTTTCTGAGTCGAGGTTGCTCATAAAAATTGTCAACTTTCTGTTTCAAATGAGCTGATGACTTGTACAATGTGTTTACAAAAGGCTTGTTACTATATCAATATGAGACTTGTTTAAACTGTTTAATATGTTTGATGTGTTTGCTTATTAAATTGAGGGGGTGTTGAAATATATAGTTTATATTCTGTTAATTGTTTCTCAATTTAATATCAAACACTTATTAATTGATTCTAATTAGTTTTTTCTGTGTTTTATTTTCTATATGTTCATGAGAATCTATGAACTTATTGAGCTTGTAGCTTTGTGGATTTATTGATGAGCTAGTAGATATGGGCTTAAAGATTTAAGTGTAGCTGGTTAATCCATGGAGAATATATATGTCGTTGGATCGCATCTCAATCATGATGGAACATTGAGAAGAGAGAAAAAGATAGAGAATGAATACGCATTTTATTTATTTTTTAGTTTCTTCTCTTGTATAAGATTTCTCTCATCAATCTCATCATCTTGAGTTTGGGGTTACATTAGTGTTAATCCATATGTTTTTATAGAGTTTGTTTGGGTTCTAGTTCAGATCAAATCATTGTTGTTAATGTTCTCATCATAATCTTGTGCATGTTTAGATTTTCAGATGAATCGTTCATTCGATTATAAATTTGTTCTTGTTAATTTTTGAGTGTTTGATTTTAGTTTGGGTTGAATAAACTAGAACTGTGTTTTCTGACAAGATGAAACTATAGGTTTACAATAATATATGTTTTGGGTGCTCAAAACAGGTGTAAACAAGGGATCCGAGCCCTAGCTCGTTTAAACTCGAGCTTGGTTCGGTTCATTTTATAGTGCTCTAGTGTGGCTTGGCTCATTAGTAATCTTTCACGCTCGAACTAGAGGTGAGCTCGACTCCTTTATTATTTATTATTATTTATTTAAGTGAAACTCAGGATTTGAGATTTATTATTATATGAATATTAGCATAAGTTCGGTTTAATTCGTGCTTTTCACGAGTTGATATCAAGTGGCTTGCGGACGGCTTCTAGTTTACACCACTAACCTCTACGACTTAAAAGGAATTCGTTGTTCTCCATTTTAGGTAGTCTACGTATTCGCCATAGGACCTTAACTTTCAAGTAAGGATTTGGACAGGGTTATTATTAACCAAGGTATTTTGAACGAATGAGTTGAATTATCAAAGGCATATAGCTAGAGGCTGTTTAGTAACCTTATGTTAAGTCATTAAAAGATTTGACTGAATAAAAGTTTAAATGAGTTTAAAATCTACACATTAAGAGACTCTATGAATCATTAAGATGTGTGAACCAAACACAACCTCTGACTAATTTAAATTTAACATTTTAGTAAAATCATTATGAGGCTATCAAACAACCCCTTACTTATGCTATTACCCAATACGAGGAAGCAACAAACTTGTGTGTCGATGATACGAGTTTTCCGAAACCTATAGTTGTAGACCCTAAAAGGGGAGAATTTCCATTGAGTGGTCATTCGGGTTGGGCTTTTTAAGTCCATCCAACCTTTCAGCTAGAAGCGTACATTACGGCTTCTTTCTCCATCTTGGTTTTGGTTTGAGTCCAACAACATTGAAAACCGGTTTGATGAAAGCAGAAAATTGTTAGTTCGGTTTATAACCGGTTTGGCTCGAAACTGGGTATTATCTTGTTCAGTTCGGTTTTAGCCTGTTTCGGTGAAGCGGGTTACAAATAGGTTTGAAAGTGGAAATCTGGTTTCGAAACCAAACCGGTTTCATTAAACCAGTTTTACTATTTGGCTTAACACCGGTTTTGTTTTGCAAATCTTTTTTAAGCCTTTTGAGCTTTGAGTCTTTAAAGTGGTTATGGACCTAAGAATTCATGCCCATTGAATGCAGGAATACGCCACCACATGCTTGTGGTGCTGGAACACAAAACGTGGTGTTACCCCAATTATGAGTACATGACCCCTTTTCAGGTCATCATTATACAACAAAGCAAAACATCTGATTCAGATCTAATCAACTTTTAATACTCAAATTGAAATAATGCATGATCAAAACTTTTTTTCTGAACGGTTCTAATCTAATCATATCATACTTCAACTTATGAGTAGGGACGGAGGATTTAGGAGACCGGGGGGGGGGGGTGCTTTTAGTCCGTTAGTATAAATTTTTGATCTGGAGTGTAAATTTATATATAAATATCGAGTTCGCATCCCTTAAAAAAAATAAAAATATATCCCCGTCCCCCCTACGGAGATGTTCAAGCTCCGCCACTGAAAATGAGTTCCATGCACCTTTATTATTACACTATGCTAGGGGTTGTGTTAATGGTTGAACATATTAAAATTTATTTTAAATTATTAATAACATTGTTTTCAAACTATTTTCCCTCGGACCTTAAATTCACAAAATTTAAGGAATTCATGAAGAAAATGAAAGTTAATGGGGGAGGCTAGTGGTTGGCCATAGCGATGGTAGTTGACTTGTGGAGTTGTGGCCTGTGGGTGACAATATGGGCTTGAACCAAAAGGGTATGGTCCATCCATATGAAAGAAATTGGGCTCTTATTGTTAGATTTGAATTCTATATTGATGTTCTTATTTCTTTTTTTAGAATTTTTGTTATCTAGATCAGGGCCGGCGCAATCATTTTTGAAGCCCCAAGCGAAGTAAATTCATTTTGCCCCCCCCCCCCTTTCTAAACTACTTGATTCATACTTACGATTTTGACCTAACATAAGTTGTTTGGGTTTTGTTTATCTCTCTAACGAACTATATATGATATAACTAATAACACTATGTTACCCTGGGAACATCTCCACTTACTCGAGACCTATTGATTCTTGTTTCTTTAAGTATTTACATGGTAACCTTAAGTACTAAAGCTAGAACTAAGAGTAGGATTTTGTTAATTCAATTAAATTTATTCTTCTATGAGCCATTGGCTTTAAACTAGTTGTCAAGACTCAAGATCATGAATCAAATGCTTCACAACAACAAAAGAGTTTTCTTTAATCTAAACTACATACTTTGAGTTCAAATGAGTTAGCTACAATAGTAGGCTTCACAAGACCATACAAAAATTACATAGTTTAACAGCTTGATTCATTGCCTATTTCAATGGTCTAAACTTAAGCATATCAACTCAAACTTATCACAAAATTAAAGACCAACATCACAAGAACAACAAAGAAGATATGTGATAATTATGAAACAATGAGCCAATTTTCTGCCGTTTACTTGCTTAATCAAAGAAGGCAGTAAAAAAGTTTTGGTTTGGCACCAACTTTATTAAAAAGCCTAGAACAACCAAATTAAAGACAGTAGTAAAAATGGTTTCTATCATTCACTTACGCACCTCTTAAAAGGCCTGGAACAACCAAATTTGCAAAACACAAGTTTGACACCAACTTTATTAACAAACTGAACAACAATAGAATTATAGGATCAATAGATTACCTTCAAAAGAACACTGACTCACAAGTCATAACAGATTTGTCGACGGATTCCGATAATTGTTTTCTTCTCTTTCTCTACAGAGACCGCATGACAAGATGCTTTCTTCTTTCTCTGCGTCGATTACCATTCAAAATTGAAAACCCTAGAAGATTGGGGGGCCCTTAGATATGAGGGCCCCAAGTGGGCTGCTTCCTTTGGTTGGTAATCGGGTCGGCCCTGATCTAGATCCATCTAGTTCGTCACGTCATCTAAGTCAGGTGCTAGGACATGTTTGTTTGTCCTCGTATAGAAGTTTTTGATCCATTTTTGTTACAAAATTTATTTGGAATTTATAACCTTATGTACATCTAATATTATGAACTATGACATCAATCTCCGTTACCTAAAAAGTTGGACCAACAACATGTGGATCGTGGTAGAGGGTTGATTTGGATGTTGAAGATAATCTCAAACCTATAGATTCTGGACCTATTCTAACAAGTTATCTACATGTTATAGCTTATATGTACACTTTGATAATATTATATATAGTTTATTCTAACAACAAGATTTAGCTTTGATTCTTACCGACTATCAAGTATCAACAGTAAAATAAGGCTTTGATTACATTAATTAGGGATATACAATTAAATTTGGTTATACTTTTAATTAATTTTATCAATAACACATGAGAATTTCCTCTTAAGGATGAAATTGGTAATATAACGAAAGATACCGGAAAAAAAACGAGTGAAAGTTTAACCAAACACCATATCAATTTGTTGATTTGGTATTAGTTGTTATCATTACCTACGAAAATATCATAAATATACCAAAACGGACAACATGAAAACCTATTATTGGTGTTGGTAGGTACCGATGGTGTTTTGTTGGTATCCATTCAATACATGTACTATACTAGTACTCGATATATAAAACTCATTTATATTTCTTCCATCTTCATGTACTTGTACGGTCAGACTTTTTTAACCCAATTAATATTAATACGAATCTTAAAAGCAACTATGTTTCAAGTGGTGCCCTATATTAACAATTTTCATATTTGAGTAATATAATATTGTTTTTTAATACGTTAACCTAGTTTAAATTTGGAAAAATAATGCGATTTTTTAACTGCTACTAACTAATTGGTGAGTAGTGACATCGACGGAAAACACGAAAATCATCTTGTTTTTACCAAATATTATATTGCGTTAGTCAGAATATGGTTTAGTTTTTTTTTTTTTTAACAGGTAAGAGTCGAAAATAAATAAAAAAACTTGGATTTTTTCAAATAAAAACATAAGAAATAACTTTTGAATATCCTCTCGGGTGGGAACTAATTGGCAAACGTAACGATTAAATTTGAAGGACTTCATGGATAAAGTTTTTAATTTTTACAACAACCTATACATTACTTCTAGTAAAAATCGTATTTGTTTCATATAAAATAAGTGTATATTAAATTTTTTAATCATTAGTTTGCAGATAAATTATGTCCTCACTACATTAAATTCTTTATTTAGAGCTTAATTAACAAAAAAAACTTAAGCTCAAGTTATTAATTTATCATGTTTGACCAAATGTGAGAGTCTAAATGAGTGCTATTTATACACATTTTATTTTATATATTAAATATACATTTTAACAATTACAAAATTATGATATAGCAATTAATTTTATCTTATGTTAACTAAAATAAAATAAATTATAAGTGTATGCAAATAAAATCTATCCTTATTCCTTAATAAACAAGTAACTTGTTGCTTCACGTGTCATTATTATGTGAACCCAAAAACTATTTCTCGCTTTTTTTGTTTCACCCCTTCCTCCCTTTTAGTATCAAGATCCTTCCATCTATCTATAATGAAAGTTTTAAAGAAGTGATTATTTTCTCTTCAAAGAATTATAATTTATTAATTTATAAGATTTTGATACTACTATTTAGTATATCTTTTATATGGAACAAGGGATCTAACTTGTGATAACCTTCTGTTGTAATAATTTGTATATTATCAAGAGAATGAAATGAAATGTAGAAGGTGAAATGCATATGTTAGTATGATGCTAAAGCACAAGGAACATACAATCTCATCTCCTATTCATAATCTTATAATTAGGCTATGTGTTGTGAAGGGACTCTATCCACATATATTATAAGATCATCCTGTAATATTACGACATGTGACTCTGATTAATTTAAATATATGCTAATGTCCTATGAGAAAAAAAAATAAGGCTTATTTTGTGGGTATACATGAAATGTGATGATAAAATAGCCTACAAGCAATTTAAGTGCCAATAAATAATCATAAGTGCCTTCATACCCGTAACCGTTTATGTCCAGACATGAAATCCACGAGTATGTTAATATGGGTTCCACGTATGTGACCCAAAATAATACATTCTTTTTTTTTATTTAATGTATTTTTAACATAGTGTTCTAACTTACTATGATTGTTCTAAATGCTGTCAATAGAAAAAAACGAATTTCGAAGCCGATTGATCAAATTCTGAAAGAAAACAATGAAATTAGAAGCCGAGTGACCAAATCCTGAAAGATACATATATTAACTAAATTAGAAGTTCTTTGAAAAAGAAGAAAAAATATTTAATTTGTATTAAACAACAACACATATAAAGGCAAAAAAATTAAATTGTTTATTTGACACATCTTAATCAAGTCATTGTTTCGAATCTTAAAGAATTATTATATTATAGTCGGCCGACCATGTTAACCATCAAATTTGGTTGAACTTGAATCACAGTCGATTGAACTTGAAACATGGTCGCACAACTTGTTTTTAATGGGTTTGGTCGAACCTTAAACACAGGCGGTCGAACACAATAAAGGCTTATCGATAGTTTAACATAGTCGGTCGACGTAATTGAGTTTGACCACACGTTGTTTAAGGTTCGACCGAACTCATTGACACCGAAGTCAAGCGGACCATGTTTCAAGTTCGACCCCTAGTGTCTTAAGCTCGGTCGACTGTGATTAGGTTCATTTGAACTTGATTGCTGACATAGTCGGCCGAGTATGAGTTAATAATTTTTTTTAAGGTTTTAACGACCATGACATGGCTAGAAGAGGAGCATCGACGTTCTTAACAGAAAAACCAAAACACAGTCCGCTTGTTGTTCGATGAAAACAAACCTTGTCGGGATGACCATATTTGGACACACTGGTCAATCCTATCCATTCATCTAAAGTTCGGGCGACCGTGTTCAAAGGACGGAGATCTACGAACATATTCGGTGAAGATATTTTTATGAAGTAAGAACTATTTGATGAAAATGACATTTCGAAAGAAAATGTGTTTGAAAGGCATAATTTCAGGATTTTCCAAAGAAAAAATAATGTAACGTTGATTGGGTCGGAGCCATTTGTGACTACAAAATGTACTCGTGCTAGTAAGTGTGGTAGGTAGAGAAAGCAAAGGAAAAGTAAGCCAACCTGGAACCGTCAAAAACTTGGTTACGTCATCTTTAAACGATGACCACCCAATAGTTGACAACCAACTCACCCAACCTACCTACCCAGCTTACAAAACAACGTCACATTGTCTTACTAATCATATTAACTATTCCAATTCTAATGCCTTACTATATATACGAGTGTGTGTTTTGTTTTATAAGAGATTACTTTGAGTAATTGTAAGTGAAAGATATAAAAAATTTATAATTGTGTCATGTTTTTCTTATATTTATGGAAACACGATACGGCCTTAATTTTTTTTAAATATTTTAAAAAATGGTTGTGAATGAGATGACAGAAAAACTGTAATAATAAAGATGTGAAAAAGATATTATTTAATATATTTAGTGTAATTATAAAAATTGAGATATATAATAGTTTGTGAATGCTCTTATATATATATGTGCCGGCCAATGATTCCTAGATCAACTGGTTTAGGATGAGACATGCTATGACTTTCTAAAATGAAGCTTATTATAGAAAGAGATATCTTATGATTTTTTAAAATGAATCATAGTAGTGAACCTTTAGATGATGAGATTTTTTAGAATGGTGGGCGAGCCGAGTCACTCGCCTTGTCTGTGTTCGTGAGTGTGAATGTCTTTTTACCAATAACTTTATCTGGGTGATCGAATTTAAAAATTATCGTTAAACCTTAAATATATATATATATATATATATATATATATATGCGCCGAACTGTGCCGATTTAATGATATAAAAATGAACATCAACCGGATCCCAAGCTCACCTCTACCACATCAATGGCTTCCACGAATCTGTTCCCGTGAAATTCCATTATCACCCTTTGAACCAACCCATAATACCCAACCCACCACTTTAGTGATATAAAAGTTCGCCAATTTTTACACCCTTTTAATACACAAAAACACAAACAATTTCTCTCTCTCTCTAAAGTCTAAACTTCCACTTTCTCTCTCTAGAAAAACTGGTGTATTTTCCGATGAAGCCGGAGCCGGAGAAGGAGATAATATTCCGATCAAAGCTGCCGGACATATACATACCGAAGCATCTACCGTTGCACTCGTATTGTTTTGAACATATCTCCGACGTCGGTCACCGGCCGTGTTTGATCGATGGTGCCACCGGTAAGGTGTACACCTACACCGACGTCGAGCTCACATCACGTAGAGTTGCTTCTGCAATTCATCAATTAGGGCTCAAACAGGGCGAAGTTATCATGCTATTGCTCCCAAACTCACCGGAGTTCGTGTACTCGTTCTTCGGTGCTTCATACCTAGGTGCAGTCTCCACCATGGCGAACCCTTACTTCACCGCCGCTGAGGTCATCAAGCAGATCAAGGCGTCGAACGCGAAGATGATCATCACGCAAGCGTCACACGTACCGAAGGTGAAGGAGTTTGCGTCGGACAATTCAATCAAGGTAATCTGCATCGATTCGGCTCCGGAAGGTTGTTTGCACTACTCGGAGCTGATCTCCGGCGACGAGGCGAAGTTGCCGGAGGTTGAGATCTCGTCAGACGACGTGGTGGCGCTGCCGTACTCCTCCGGCACCACCGGACTCCCGAAAGGCGTGATGTTGACTCACAAAGGGCTCGTGACAAGCGTCGCACAACAAGTCGACGGTGACAATCCGAATTTGTGGATCCACAGTGAGGATGTGATGATGTGTGTGCTGCCTCTGTTTCACATCTACTCGTTGAATTCGATTCTGTTGTGTGGATTACGTGCCGGAGCGGCGATATTGATCATGCAGAAGTTCGAGATTGTTCCGTTTCTGCAACTGATTGAGAAGTACAAAGTGACGATCGGACCGTTTGTGCCTCCGATCGTGTTGACGATCGCGAACAACGAAGAGGTGGTGGATCAATACGACTTATCGTCGATGAGGACGGTGATGTCCGGTGCGGCACCGTTGGGAAAAGAGCTTGAGGATACTGTTAGGATCAAGTTCCCGAATGCTAAACTTGGTCAGGTATGCGTTTCACAACATTTCCATCACACATTGTGACACACGAGGTTGTTGCATATGTCTACACGTATATGATAATCTTCTTTCACAACGTTTTTATCAGTTGCAGAAACGTCAAACTAACTGTAAAAAGTTTGTTCAGCTGTTTCTATAAAAGTTATTAGTCATTTCAATGAAATTGATGATTTTAAACCTTTGAAGTGAAATTATTATTTTTGTGAATTATTATTTTTGTCAAAATTAAAGCAGAAAAATGAATTTAATTCATTAGTTTTGATAAGGTCTCCTTAAATTTGCACTTTCATAATAATTCATTACATAAGAATATGTGATATTCCATAAAAAATAATAAAATGGCTTGGTAGGTTGGATCTACGGTTCTAATTTATTTGAATTTTATAAGATTTAGAATATTATATCGTATGGTAGCATACAGCTGAACCGATGTTACCGCCTTCTTTTGTTGGTCATTTACTCATTTGTCCTTTTTTCTAAACTAAATGACACAACGAGGATATGGATCATCAATGTTTGAACTTTAGTTTGTCATTATTTTTGTACCTTTCAGTCATAAAAAAATGGTAAAAAGATATATTAGTTTCACATAATTATGAGTGCCTTGTCAACCTAATCGTTACATCTATTTTTTTCATTAGTTTTCAAATAGCTAATATAATAATTAATAATCATGTTAATGACAAAGATAGAAGGGGAAAAATATAATTAACTATCATTTGTGTTACTTGTTGTTAGTTAATATTATATTATTTTAATTAAGTATTACTCGAAGGCGATATAATTCTCTGCCACGTGAATTCTGGAAAATATTGCTGCAATAATATAATAATTGTGGAAACTGAAATAAATGGGTTAGGTGTTAATGATGAGGTTGACATGAATGATGGCAGGGATACGGTATGACGGAGGCTGGACCAGTGCTATCCATGTGCTTAGCCTTCGCTAAGGAGCCATTTGAGATCAAGTCCGGAGCATGTGGCACCGTGGTTCGTAATGCCGAGATGAAGATCGTTGACCCCGAGTCAGGCGCCTCCCTCCACAGGAACCAACGTGGCGAGATTTGTATTCGTGGTGATCAAATCATGAAAGGTACGTATTGTACTTATGTTTATTATATTTTCTACATTTTTGTCCGTATACTAACATATTTTATGAATTGATTGATCGTAACATCTTGACTAGTATAGTATACACTGTTTGTGGTGTTGTTTACTAATTGTGTATAATTGGTTATGGTTTCATGTTTTAAAAATCTGTATAGGTTATCTTAATGATCCCGAATCCACGAAGACAACAATAGACTCAAATGGGTGGCTACATACGGGGATATAGGGTTGATTGATGATGATGATGAGCTCTTCATTGTGGACCGACTTAAGGAGTTGATTAAATACAAAGGATTTCAGGTAGCACCAGCTGAGCTTGAAGCGTTATTACTAACTCATCCCAACATCTCTGATGCTGCTGTTGTTTCGTAAGTCCATCATGCTCGAACATATGGTTATATATGTTAGAACTTGAAAAAACAATTTTATAAATATAATGCTTTACTAAAATGAAGTGTTATACTATAGAACAACAATATATCTAGGTTAGTACTTTGATTTGGTAATTTTATTTTTCTTAAATACAAGTCGGTTTGATAATTTAAGTACACACAAATGGGTCGAGGTAGAGCTGTGAAAAGAGATCACACGACAAGAAAATAAAAGGCTAGTTTGGTAACATAGGGACACAAAAGACGGGTAAACCAGTCAAAAATATTACATGACAACTGACAAGAGAAAAAAAAAGCTACTTTTGATAATTACATATTTTAGAATTTTTTACATTGGATTAGGTTAGGTAATTAGGTAAGCTACTTATAAGAAAAAAGGCACATAAGCAAAAACATGTCATCACATGCTCAAACCAATAAATTAGCCATTTTTTATGGAAAATGTAATCATTAGGTAAGACAATATCGTGTATACTTACCGAAAAGGGTATTGTTATTCAATCACACATTCATGTTTTTATATTATAACAGGTTAAATTTCATGAAAATGCATATCTTATTTCTCACTCTTCCAAGAGGAAAGACAAAAAATGAAATTGGATATAATCAAGAAACTTTTAAATCTTACCCAATTAGAAGAAAAAGAAAAGAGGTTATGGGCATATATAAAGAATTAAAAAAAAGTTTTATAAATTAAAAATTAAGCTTTAAAAATTAAATGTCATCTACTCTTCCCAAAATATTAACTACTCCAGTTATGAAGTACCGAAGTTGTCCGTGGATCTGACTAGCAAAACTGAGTGAAGTAGCTTGATCGGATCTGCACCAACTTCGGATCCGCACACGTTGGTAGTTGCTAATTGGCACTAACTTTAATGAGAATCTATAATTGCGAATGATTTCAATATCCCCTTATTTCCCACCCACTATACAAGATATCCCCACTAAGTTTGTGATTAAACAAATTTGGTACATCTACTTATACTAAGAGTTGCACCTACCACAAATAGTAGAAAGCACCTGGTGATGCTGTACTTGAAAATTACATGTATGGATTAAAATCAAACAAAAATTATATTAAGTTAGGCCTGATTAGAAAGCTTGACGTAACGTTGACGCGAGATTTGATTGTATAAATATTTTAGTATGGTAAACGACGTAGCGGGAGAGGTTCCAGTTGCTTTTGTGGTGAAAATCAATGGCTCAAGCATTACAGAGGAGGATATCAAACAATTCGTATCCAAACAGGTAACAAGTTTTCATATAAAACCTTCATATTCCCTATGAATATATAGATAGAGGGTCGTTAAATATATAAACATTCTACTTATTGCTTTAGTCATGATACACGTGGTTTTATAACTGTATAAGCGTCTGCTTTTCTCTCTTCCCGCTCTACATAGGAATATGGTAATACTACATACGAGCACCTATTGTTTATAACAATATAATCGTCTGTTTTTCTTTCTTCCCACTTTATATGGGAACATGGGAACACTACATACTAGTATATGTGTTTATCGCTCAACTTATAACTTACCAAAATTGTTTATTATTACGTTGTAGGTTGTGTTCTATAAGAGAATAAGCCGTGTGTTTTTTATTGACACAATACCAAAATCAGCATCAGGGAAAATTCTCCGCAAAGAGTTAAGAGCAAGGCTTGCAGCTGGTGTTCCAAGTTAAATCTTTCTACACGTTTATGGTGGGTCAATATCATAATGTTGTTTGTATGTTAACTCTTTTTTGAAGATGCTATTTTTGAAAAGGACGTTATTCACTTGAAAATTTGTATTCTTAAATAGCATGATTATTCACTTGAAAATTTGTATTCTTAATTAGCATGATACAAATATTGATGCTAGGGGGAAAACAAAAGGTTGTCAAAACACTATAATTTTTAGCCGGACTAGATAAACGGTACATCACTCTAAATCTTTTGTTTATCATTTGAAAAATTCAAATCTAAATGTATTCTTTTTAATCTAGTATGAAAAGACGTGTACGGAAAGCTAGACTATTATTGATGTGATAATTAGAGGGTGTAAGAAGTAAAAATAAACAGGAGATAAGTTTATCATAACTTTTTTGTATTGAACTTCATATTTCTCACCTCAACTGGTCAAGTTAGTTTGATATGTTTTCAATTTTTTTTTTTTTTTTGAGTATTATACTATTAATTAATTCGAGAATTCGATCAATTGTGTCATGTGACATGAGCAGATTGACTTATGTTTATGTGACAGGGAAATTTGGCTATGTATTCATCATCTAACTAGTTCTTTCAATTTTAGATGATTGTTAGATCGAACGTATTGAAATTAATTGTGTTGGCCGTGGGATTTATTTTCAGTTTTAATAGTAAAAAAAATGTACAATCATAATAATAGAGAAACACTTCTAAAAAGGTTAGCTAAATTTATTTAGCCAATTAGGTCAAGTAAGTTAATTTGGTTAACTACTTTTTAAATAACTTGTTACATGAATTAGATTTTTGAATGATTTTTGAAATGATTTGTTACATAACTTGTTACTTTTTAAATGATTTTTGAAGAAGACATTGATGGTGTAAGTCAGATTTTCTTATTTTCTTATTTTTGTCTTTGGTCCAAGAGTGATATGATCAATTTTTTTAAAATATTAGAAAATATAACGCTCATTCAACACACTTAGCAATTATGTCTTGTAATCTGTAACTAAACATATAATAAGTTATACTTGGGAACCAAATTTACTAAACAACTATGTAATTTTAGTATAAATTTGGTTTTTCTATTGTGTCTTACAAAATTTTGAATCTACAAGTACTACTTATTTATATTAAACAAAACTTCCTTTTATAATTTTTTCTCACTTTCTAATAAATGTTAGGTTAATATAATAAAAGTGCAAACATAGATATTTTTAATTTTTTAAAATTATAACGGAAGAACTACTGATTAAGATTTAGAAATCAAAATCCAAAAATATTTATTGTATATCGCTTTATATTAAATTTAAAATAATAAAACAACTGAAAAGCTAGCAATTAAATATTAAAGAAAACTTTAGGTTACGACATAATTATTTAAAAACAATAATATTATAAATATCTAAGTGTTGAGGTTAAATAATTACAAGAACTACAAACATAACAATTTCAAGTAAACTAATATTAACCCCCGTGTTGCTCCACATTCTTATGTCTATTTGAAAAGAAACATTCAATATATAAAAACCTCATTGTTAATAGTCAAGTGTGATGGAACAATCAACGGAAAAAAGATGATATAATCACATACAAATAGTCAAAGGCAGCCAAAAACAAAAAAAAATCTTCTACAACCCAATCACTCTAGCCGATAGATGATGATGATTGGACCTGGTTTATGTGCAAAGCAGGCGGCAAAGGTTGGTCGTTCCACACACTTGGCGTCGGCGCCTGATTGAAGAAGAATAATTAGTATATGTTTTACCTCCTTTCTAATCAGGGTGAATACCTCGGGGAACTTGATTAAATGATGTTGATTGTTGAGGAAGAGACCAGGCAAAATCGAAGCCACCGCCTTCGATCATCTTTTGCCGGAATCGAAAACGCAGAGGAAACAACAGGTAAGAAGCCGGAGCTTGAGCTTCAACAATTCTAGAGAGGAAAAGTGAGAGGACTATACACAGAGAGACGAGATGATAGCAGAGAAAGACATGAATGAGAAATTAAGACGAAAGTAGGAAGACATATTTGCATCATGTTTTTACTATGTGCACAAGAAGTTGTATGATTCATGCTCTACATAACTTATTTGTACTTAAGCTTCAAAGCTTTACGCTATGACCTTTAGGTTGCGTTTGTTTGAAAGAATTGAAATGTAATAAAATAGAATTAGAAACTAATATAACTTTAAAGTAATTATGTTTGAGTGTGTAATGAAATATCAAACCCAGGGAACACTTCACCTTAAATTCCTTTGGTTGTGAGATTTCATACGTGAAAGGATTTTGAAATCTCACGACCAAAGAAATTTAAGGTGAAACATTCTCTTCGGTTTACTTTTAATTTCTTATTCAAACATAAATTTATTTGAAAATTATACTAATTTCTCATTTCCATTCTATTTCATTTCATTCCTTCCAACCAAACACAACCTTAGAGGCGTTTGGTTGGAAGGAATGAAATTAAGAAACTAGTATAATTTTCAAATAAAATTATGTTTGAATTGGTAACGAAATGTAAAACCCAAGGGAATGTTTCATGACTTTCATCTCAAATTCCCTTGGTTGTGTAATTTCAAAATCCTTTCACCTAGAGATGGAATTTGAAATCACAAAACCAAAAGAATTTAAGATGAAACATTGTATTGGGTTTTACATTTTATTATCCATTCAAACATAATCTTATTTAAAAATTATACTAGTTTCTTAATTCAATTTCATTCCATTCATTCCTTCTAACCAAACGTATCTGTATACAATTATACAATAACTTAAATAGGAAGGTCGGTGACCAATCATATGGTCACCCACAATCACCACTATTTATTATATATTATTTGCTGAGCATTGTGTTAATTATATAATTTTGGTGTAGTGGTATTGGTATTTCATTCCAAAAGCGCACCCGGGTTCCTAGTTTTATTCTTTTTTTTTCTGCCTTTTTCACCCCAAACTTGTAATCTTTTACACTTAATTCCCTAAATTATTTAAAATTTTATTGGGACAAATATAAAACGCTTTCGTGTATGTATCTATATACGCTTTGACATAGTATATGTTCGACGTAAACTTTGTTCGAAAATGAGTCATTTGTGCTTATTTTTTTGACGCTTTGATTTGGTCTACAATTCAACGTAACTTTTGTTTGCAAACGCGCCGGGTCAATATAATACATTTTTATTTTTTTACATTTTAGACGTAAATTTAGTTTAGAATGAGTTGGGGCGATTGTAAGTTTTCGACATAAATTTTGTTTGGAAAATAGTTGGATAAAATATATATTTTGTTTGAAACGAGTTGGGTCGATTTAATTTTAAACTTAATCACGTTGTGTTTGCAATGCCACCGCAACATGCAGCGGGTAGAATTCGACATTCAATTTGAATCGCATTAAATTTGAGCTTTCAAGCTTAATTCTATACGCTTTAAACTTGTCTACGTTTCAACATACGTTTATATTTTGATGTAAACTTTGTTAAAAATGAGTTGGGCCAAATATAAAACGTTTTCATGCTTATTTATATGTACGTTTGAGTTGGCTAACATTTCGACATTGGTTTGTATTAAAACAAGCCGGGTCAATATAATACGTTTTCATTTACTATACACTTGGACGTAAATTTAATTCGGAAAAGTTCGGAGCGATTGTAAGTCTATGTTTGACATAAATTTTGTTTGGAAAAGTGCCAGGTTAAATATTAAACTTTTTGTTCAATGGTATAAATTCAAATTACTTTACATATTGAAGTAAAGTTAGTTCGGAAACGAGTAGGGTCGATTGTCGTTTATACTTTATCATCTTACGTATAATGTCGCGGCAAAATGCGACGGGTAATAAATCTAGTTAGAATCATTTGTAAAAGGTATGTTGCGAGTTATAAAATAGAAGGTACTTTATCTTGGTTCGACTGGTGCTACTCTCCAACTTCATTTCATATGGTTTTTTCTTTTAAGGTGCTAGTTTTAAAAAGAAAAAAGAAGAAAAAAAATTCTATGAATGCCTTTAGAGTCACTAGATAGCGTCCAACGGCATATGGATCTTCTGTATGTCCTTAGAAGTTGAGAGGTCTTATGTATGTCCATAGAAGTTGAGGTCTTATGTTTCCTTAGAAATTAGAATACATACTAAAACAATAAGTAGTTGTGTTTCCGTGTTGATGGATTAGTTAAATTTTAATATAAAATCATGCCGACTGAAAAACTACACTTATAACAGTTATAAAAGATGGCTTTTGACTATCTTGACGATTAATTCACTTTAATTGCGGGTGAAAATACAAGATCCGGTGAGTAAACTAGTAAAGAAACCTAACATTAAAATTAAATGTTTATAATAATAGTCGCACATACAGTTGTGTTGTGCCTATAATCACATAATGATGGCTTGAAAGTTATTAAATGATAGTTTCCAAACACAGGGACTGAAATGTAAAGCTATCATTGTGTAACATTTAAGTTTTGACTTTTAAGGATTCATATTTAGTTAGCTTCCACATAAATAGTAACTTAGTAAGTGACGTATAAGTTCAAATTCTCCTCAAGTGTTATGTGCAGAGTACTAAACCTAAAATAACAAAATCTATAAACAAAATACCATGCAGAGATTTTCTTTGTTTGTTTATGTTTGAACAATCAAAGAAATAGATGATAATACGCACTATGGTTAGAACAACATCGAGACGGATCTTGAAATCAGAAGAGCTGCTGCAATATTTGTGTCTGCAGGCTAAGGTAATGATCAGGCTTGTGCAACCACCAGCCCCAGCTGCAACCTTGCTGGTGCATCTATAAGGCTTAGGAGGTGAAACTCCATAATATTCCATGCATCTGCATGAGATTATGATGGTGCTGTCAATCTGTCATTTGTGGATTTGAAAAAGATGGTGAGGCTCCAGCATGAGATGGTGCCACACAGGAGACAATTAAAGCTGTCTGCAGGTGGCTCCACGGCTCCACCCGAAATTGGACCTGAGTCCTGACCCAACTTGAAAGATGGTGGTGCTAACCTAACCAAAATGGCCACCATCATCATATGAGCTTTACATATTTGGAAAATGGTAAGTTGGTGTAATCTTATAGGTTGCTTGGGGTTGAAGCAATTATGTAATTGAAGAATAAGCATGGGATTGATTGGTTTGGGGGTAACTGGTGAGATTGGAAAAAGGTTTATGAGAACAAGTTGTTTATGTCATGGTTGGGTACAAGTGCTTTTAAGGAATATACCTGTCAGTTTTCCTTACAAAGCAACATAATCTTTATGTCATGTTCTGTCTTGCACGACTCAATTTCTCATTCAATTACATCAAGCTTCAACAATCAAAGAAATGGGATTGTAATAAAAAATGATTAGTAGTTTAATGATATGTAAAACGACACACTATCAACGATGTAAAACAATATGTAGAGATCCATTAAAAATTTAATTATATATCAACATCAATTGTACTAAAATACAACTATGTGTTGTATGTACCATGAGAGAAGTATAAAACTATGACCACTTACAAAGAATGATCCCTAATGATTAATGTTACTTGAATCTCTGTACTTCATGTAATCTACCATCTATACTTTCTTCATTTTCCATGGCATTCACATCTCATTCAGACCCGAACGATAGACTGTAGCTTGATTTGTTTGAACAAGAAAACAACCACAAATCACCATCATCGACATCATCATCATCAGAGAATGATGAGTAGGAGGTGATGGCGTTTATGTCAAGCACCTCGTGTGACTCTTCAATCTCCTTAGTGTTATCCTCGGGTAAACCTTTTAAGAAGGGATGATTTAATAGCATATTAGCACTTAATCTACACATAGCTTTCCTAGATAAACAACCCTTCAAGAAACTCAACGCCTCTGCAGACATACTGTTAGAAACAAAAGGTGAAAATTTTTCATCACAAATACGACTTAACACCTCATCTATCCCCGAATCTTGATTTGAAAACCGAAGTGGTTTTCCCGTCAACATCTGAAACACAATACACCCAACAGCCCATATATCAGCAGGCTGTTCTTGAACATCATTAATCACAGCTTCGGGAGATAAGTACATAGAGGTTCCTCTCCAATAAGTACCCAATTTATTCCTCTTGATACAATTTACCCTTTTCGCCAATCCAAAATCCCCAATTTTAGCAATAAAATCACCATCCCTACAATTGGACACAAGCAATACATTCTCAGGCTTCAGATCACAATGAACATACCCTCGTTTGTGAATGTGACTTAACCCACGAACAATCGATCTAGCATAACGCCTCACGTCGAATTCAGGCAGTCCTTTACCATTATAATTCTTGATCACATCAGCTAGGGTTCCACCAGAACCATACTCCAACAACAAATTGTACATCATCTGACCATTGTCATTGATGGTGGTTTCTTCCCCAAAACACTTGATGATATTGGGACACCCTCGAATATTATCCAAAACCTCTTTCTCCTTCTGAATTGAACCAGAAGCAGAGACCTCTGCAGATTTCACAGCCATAATCGGAGGATACGAGCTGTATCTCGATTTGTGGTTCTTCAAACTCGCAATAAAAACACACCCAAAACTCCCTTTACCGATCATTGCACCCCTGTACCAAGCAACACCATCGCCATATGAAAGCTTCCAATCTTCTTGCTTACTTCTCTTCACTTCACAAACGTTTTCTCCATCAAACAAGCTTCTTTTATTCGTCTTCAATTCATTGGACTTCATGATTTCTGCGTGGAAGTTAAGGCTTTGGAGAGAAATTAGGGGAAAATGTTGTAGTATTGGTGCAATACGTGTGTTGTTGGTAAGTTGGGGTTAAAGAATTGAAATTTGATGGATGAAGGATGAGTAGATTGAGGGATGAAATTAGGGTTAGGGTTTAGAAGAAGAAGAAGAAGAAAAGGTTTGAAATCGACATGGGTTTGTTGATGATTATGGAAGTTTATAAACAAAAGTATTTAACGGAATAACGGTCAGTTGCGTTTGTAATCGAAAGTGACGATATCTTGGTTTCACGTGGGGTTTCTATATTTCCTCTATATTATTATAATAAAATTTTATTGTATTCACCAAAATGTTTACAGAAATTATATAAAAAAATCAATTGATAAATAAAGTTAAACTGGTTTAAAAGCATAAGAAACTTGGGTTTTTACTTTTTCCTGATGTAAAAGCAAAATAGTGAAAAATAAAGTTGGTTTGATTAATAGATTTTACTAAAGTTAGAAACTAATTTCATTTTTTTGATAACATAAGAAAGGGATAGTGTTCCCGTTCCCCCACCCCTAAAAACCAAGCTATTGATCCTTAATTTAAATTTCAAAATCTTGTATGAAGTTATAATTTGGATCAATTTATTTGTGTAAAAGTCCACATTGGTTCATGTATAACTTATATTTTTAAAATTTTGTTTTGTTAAAAGGGTAAACTTGAAAAAAATCAAAAAGAAATTTGCTCAAGTCGTCCTAAATGAATAGGATATATTTGATGTTTTGTATTTGTAAACAAATAAACATATTCAATAAAACAACACTCATACTGTGTAAAGACTATCGTCTCAAAAGTACTTTCATTTTCTAAAAAATAAAAATATTAAAAGACAAATGGAGAAAAGAGAGCACCATCCCACGAAATCAGGGGCAGACTTAGTAGGAAGGGGTAGGGGTCTCGCAATTTTACTGTGGTTTTCTATTCGAACCTATGAAAATTGAATGCCAACCTCTTTTAGAAACTTTAGGATCCTTAAACCCAAATATTTTTTTCCCAAAATCTAAAACTCACTAACAACTAACTTAAGAGCCTATTTTCGCTAAACTAATAGCCTAAAATCTAATAATAAATTAAGTTCATTTTTCATTAAATCTAATAAGCCTATTTATTTAATTAAAGGTTAATTTACTTTTTATCAATCCATTACCAATCTATCATTTCATTACCAATCTATCATCTCATACTTAAAAGTTCACTTAAAAATTACGCTTGATTAAGAAGATTTTACTTATGCATTGTTTTCTATGAAGAGAATATTAGCGTTTAGCGGGATTAGCAAATCGAAGTTCCTGCTAACGATATCAAGTTTTCTTTGATATGTTTATTATGGTTTTTAATTCATTTATTTATATCTTCAAATGTTCCGGTCCAAATGTTGCCGTATAATCTGATCTAACTTTTCTTATATGTCCACACATTTATAGCACATGTGTTTTAATTTAACTATATTTAAGTGTTTTTGTCTTTTGATTTTTCAATTGAACGATAAAAATATTTTATTAAATATATATGAAACATATCACTTACTTTTAATAAGATCATTTTGAGCGTAAACTAATATTTGTTATTTATGTGACCCGGCCCAATAAGAACCGAAAATAGTGACATCAAGTGCAAAACGGAAAAAACAGATCCCGGAGGAAGGTTCACTCTTGAATGGAATATGTATTACCTTGAAAGAAAATTGTTGTAACCTTTTATGTGTTTTTAATTCATAAAACTTCGGCAATCATTATTTGCAAAACATATATAACTTTTAAAAAATTAAACTGTTCGTGCACAAAAGCAATTGTAATTCACATTAAATAGTTATAAACAAGTCAAGTTAAGTCAACTTGACTTTTTATTTTAACCAGCTGAAATATTAAGTCCGAGTTTGACCCATAAAAATTTCAATTCAAATTGTTAAAATCTTCAATTTTGTATCTTTTGCCTACATTAGTATCCTTCTACTTTAAAAAAGGATAATTATGGATGACATGTGAAAACATCATATTTATTCTCATCAAAATTTTCTCACTTCTCTTTCATTTTATATTAATTAACGTAATTACAAATAATATTATTTAAGTTTTTTTAATTAAAAATTATTTTCTAATAAACTAAGAAAGATATATTTTTATCAATCTCATACCTAAAGAAATAAATTTTTATAAAATAAAATATTTAAAACATCAAATTTATTTAAAAGCATGAAATATTTTAAATTTAGTGTTTTTAAAAAGTAATTTTTTTAAACCAAAAATTATTAAAATGAAAGTTATAACAAGGATTTATAAATGAGAATTTTCAAACAAAATATTTGACTTTTTCTTTGAATTTTTTTAAAAAATTGATATCGTTGTTTTATTATTTATAATTTTTACTACTACGCAATTTAAATTATATATTATTTTAAAATATAGTTTTATAATTAAATAAAAATTTGTTATATTTAATGTTTTATTGATTTAACTAGTATAATACAATATATATAACTAAAAACAAAAAAAAATAACTTTGTCATAAGTTTATCGGGTATTTTTATTTCTCTATTAAGATTATTTATTCAATGCAAATCAAGTCTATTTATAGAAACAAGATCCTTACTTATTTTGACTAAATGAATAATGCAAAATCAAATCAAAGTCCGTCTTTTTCAAATGTTGCAAAATCAGGATTAATGTTTATCAAGATTCAGAATCATAATACCGTAAATATCAAAATGAAACATATATAATCATACTAGATATAGTAACCCGTGTATTACACGATCAGAAAAATCAAAATTTTAAATTAAGAATAGATGTTATTATTAGTTCGAGTAATAAATAAATTTACATTAAATAACTAACTCGTGTTTACTAAATAAACTCATGCAATTTTGCATCGAGGGTGTATGAAATGTGCACAATTTCTTAACATTCTAAAATACTAAGAAATATATGAGATTATCGGGTAAGAAAGAAAACCTAGAAGTAGTTAAATAACATCTGTTAGATTACTAACACCATTGCTCACTACATCGACGAAACACGCATGATTATAAATGCACATCAACTATAATTATCTGATAAATTCAATAGCTTTTGGGCAAGATGATAGTTTGGTCGCAGTTGGGAGATTTGCTTCGGAAGAGTGGGTAGCGGCGCTGCGAGGAATTGGATTTTAGGGTTTGTGTATTAACAAAAGAGGAGGGATTATGAATGGGTCGGGTTTTGTGGATACCGAATTAGATCCGCGTGTCTTTATTTGTGTTGTTCAAATGGGCGGGAATAATAAGAATTGAAGCCTTAGAAATTTGCCAAAAGTGTTAACAAAGGCTTTAAAAACGTACCATTTGATAATTCCAATTATCCTTTTTAGAGTAGGAGATATCTACTATTAAATCAATCTATTATAATAAAAAAATCTTTTAAAATGTCACTTGGTACAATTTTAAATTATCTGATTTTATTTTTCTCGCTTCTCTCTCCTATTAAACAATTACCTTGAATACTAATATTATTATTTAATTTCTTTTTAGATTAAAACTGTTTTTCAGTAAATTAAGAAAAATATGCTTTTGTAAATGTAACTTCTAAATAAAGAAAATTTTTAAAATAAGATAATTTTCTAAAACAACATTCATGTTTAACATTATGAAATATTTTAAAATGGTTTTTAATGATTTTTTTATAAAACAAAATAACTAAAATTAGGAGTTATAATAAAAAAGTTTAATAAAAATTTTTAAACGATTTGTTTTGCAATGAAATGTTTATTAGAAAAATGCAATTAGGGCTTAAAACAAAAGTTTAAATTAATGATATCATTGTTTTATTAGTTATATTATTACTCATATGCAATTCAATCATATCGTTTTATAATTATCACATTTTCATTACTAATTATTTAATATTTTATTTATCCAACCCGTGTAATACACGGGGTACTAACCTAGTATTCAAATACAATAAATAGTAAATTACCATTTGCATCCCAGACGTTTGTTCATTTTAACCACTTGTATCCCTACGATTTCAAAATTGTCATCCGGCCCCTAACGTTTTATGTTATCTTCATTTGAGTCGATGTTGTTTTATTTTTATTCCCATTTGAGTACAGATGACTAACACCGTTAGTTTTTCTGTTAAAATTATTATCAAAAAGACCAAACTACCCCATAAATTAATAATAATTAAAAAACTTGTGGGACCTATTCATCAACATCTTCATCTTCATTACCAACACACCCATCACCTCCACATCCCTCATCACCACCACCATAGCCCCCCCACCACACACTCTTTTCCCTTTATTAGAGCCACCCATCACTGTAACATCTTGTATTTTTGCGTTAATTGAAAGTTAGTTTTATTAATTCTTCAAGGACTATTGTTGCCATATATGAAATTTATGGGCTATTTATGCTTTTGCCTTAGTTGTTTTAATTCTTTAACTTGAAAGCTTATAGTGTTAAATACTTACTTAATAAATAATTAATGTTTTTAATAATACCAAATTACAATAATCATACTAATAGTAACATTATTAACAAAAATAATAATAATAACAATGTTGTTATTAGTAATAATAATTTGTAAAAGTTTATTCAACTTAGAAATGTTTAAAAACTTTAATTTAATAAGTTAAGTGGGCTTTAATGTCATTTTATAAACTTTAAATGGATGTTTAGGCATAAAATAATAAAGATAAGAACTACAGGGACTAAAAGTGTAAGTTTGAAAAACCCAAATCTTTTTCCCCTTCTTCCGTCGACCGCGGCCAAGGGGGTCCGGCGACTCTCCGCCCCCTAACACTCGAAATCGACCCTTTTTCTAACCTCAAAACGTTCCAATCACTTCGCGAGACCGTTTCGAACTTGAATACAACTTTAATTTCGTTTAATCAACTGTTACAAACACCATTCGGTTGAATAAACCGAAATCTTTATTTCCATAACCGATCGACCTTTAATCTTATAATAATCTAAGTAATTGAACCAAAATGAACGTTAAGATATTACTAAATGATTATAAATTCCAATTTCACCTTAAACAACCACGAACATCACCTTCGATTCTCTCATTTGCTGCAAGCTGCATCGTAATCGAAGTCCATCTTCTGAGCAAATTAAACAGGAATTAATAGAGGGCTTTCGATCACTGTGACCCTTGAAAGATTCCTGTCAAACGAATTGGATTATTATCCACATTTACACCTTGAATCGGCTTCGACAAGGCCGCGTCTATTCTTCGTTCTGTTCATCCTCCATTCTTCATCATTCGGGTAATTAATAACATACACACACTCGATTTGACATGGAGAGCAAAAGCCCCATGTCAATTACACTATCCATCAACATTTTAAGCTTCAATTTGAATTGAGTTAGAATTAGGGTTTATGTGTTTGGGAGAAACTCTTAATTTGCGCATATAAGAATTTTGAAACCAATATAACCCGCGGCTAAGGCCTTGGTTCAATGGTTAAGGTGTATGTGTCCTAAACATGAGGTCCCGGGTTCGAACCCGAGGACCCTCATGTTTTAGTTTCAAGGCTTTTAGGCCATTAATTTAAATCCAAAATTTTAAAATTTATAAAAATCAGTTTATAAACTTGTTTAATCTTAAGACACCATATTATTTTCTGTAAATTTATTTTATGAAATATTATAATATTTTTATTAAATATTTTTGACAAATAATATATTTAGTATATTCTAATTTTCTCATCGAAACAAACCATAATTAATTATTTTATTTTAATTAATTTAGTCAAGAAAACCCCCAAATACCAACTTGAAACCCTAATTATCGTTAATTCATTAAACTTATTATTAATACGTAAATCTTGTAATTATATAATTAGGTTTCTCGTGACGGTTACGTTCGGAACGACGCATACTATACTCTTATTAATCGTCAATTATATACTTATTGATCATGTAAGTATTTCTATACCCCATTTTATACTTTCACGCTTTGGGGTGAAACATGTTACATTATAAAATTTGCACTTGTAAACACGTTTGATTCTTGTAAACTTATGGCATTTCACCTGCATGTTGTAGTTAGTTGAACTTTGTGGCTACCATGTAATATCGAATATATGTACAATCATTAACTATTGCTAGCCTAGCGAAGTCATAGATCTATGAGCTAGACAAGCCTGCTTGGTTGATCCAAGTACACTTAGCTAATCGTATATACTTGTAAACATTTGAGACTTGTAAAACTTTGTCGAGATTTGATTGTGCATTCTGTCTTACATCCCTAGTTACTTTGTTCTTTAACTCACAACATGAATTGCCATCTTTTATATACTTATGTATTGCAAACTATGGAAATCTCACACACATTATTGTTGACATTTTATTTTTAACATGTTTCAGGAAATACTCAAGCATGATCGCCAGTTTTGAAGTTTGTTCACGCCTAGGAATGGATCTAGTTAATTAAATGAACAAGCTTGTTATAATTCTTATTATGTTTTCTTAATTTGAAACTTATGTTTGTAATGTACCTTTGAAACTTATGAATAATATAATTGGATTTAATAATAGCGTTATGTGGCTGTGAACGATCTTAACTCTCACTCCTCGACGTTTCCGCCGTTAAGGTTGAGGTGTGACAATCACCACCACCGTGACCCCCATCACCACCAACACGACCACCATCACCACCACAACCGCCCCTATCACCACCACCGCGACCCCAACACCACCATTGCGATCCCATCACCATCATTGCGATCCCATCACCATCATTGCGGCTCCCATCACCACATTACAACCACCCAATCACCACTGTCATAACTCCCATCACCACCATCGCGACCACAATCACCATCACACACTCTTTTCCCTTTACTAGAGCCACCCATCACCACCGTCGTGACTCCCAACACCACCGTCGCGACCCCCATCACCACCACCGCGACCATCATCACCACCACAACCGCCCCTATCACAACCACCGCGACCCCCATCACCACCATCGCGATCCCATCACCATCAACTCGGCTCCCATCGCCACACTACAGCCACCCAATCACCACCGTCACAGCTCCTATCATCACCACAGCCATCACAATCACCACCACAACCACCGCATCGCCACCACTTCCCAATTATTAATGCATTCCCTTCTCATTTTCACTGCGTACGAGTCTTTCTTTCTTTCTACACACATTAACCTAAAAAAGGGTATTTAACTCTAAAACCCATCGATTATTGCATCTGTTGTGATTCCTATGTGTGGCTGTAAACCCTCTTCATATTTCCTCAAAAAACACAAACTTTATCCATTCTTCACTCGATTCAATCCGACCCAATTGGGGATTTTGATTCTTGTTGATTTCATCTGTCAAATTCTTATTCTTCCTTGTAAAACAACACGACCTGCATATTTTATTTCGGTTGTATGAGTTGAATACTGTAGGAGTTAGAGAAATTGGGAGAATATAGCATGTAGTCATCGTCTTCTTCTTCATTGTGATCGTCTATAACTATAGCAACCAGTAATGCGTTCAGTATTTTATCCAAATTGAGTAATTTGGCGTTGATTCGAATGCTAATCGATTGAGTTTAGATGGGTGTTCTTCGATTCTGTCTAGCGTTCAATCTAATAGGAATTTTTTGATTTGGGGTGGTGGGAGAAGTAAATCATCGAAGATTGTGGGTTATTTGAGTTCTGAGAGAGAGAGAGAGAGAAAGAAACAGAAGAGATAGGGGTGGCGGTGGTTTTGGTCAGTGAAATAGTGGTTGCGACGGTGGCATCAATGGTTGTAATGATAGTGTTGCTATGGTGTAGAAATAGATAATATATATATATATATATATAGAAAGAGAGAGATTGATAGAGAGAAAAGATAAGAGGTGGGGGTAAGGATGAGGGATATGTGAATTAATATATAAGGGTAATTTTGTTTTACAAAAATTACAGAAATTTCTAACGCTGTTAGTGTTTTGAACTCAAATGAAAACAAAACAAAATGTTAAGAGACAAATCGAGACTATAAAATTACAAAGATACAAATGGTTAAAATAAGAAAATGTTAGGAATGAAAATATTAACTTACTTTACAATAAATCATCTCAATGTCTCAACTTTATGAAGGTAGGGTGGTCACGTGCACAGCACGTGCCCAAAATACGAAGTAAAGCCCAAGCCCTCTGCAACCTTTTCCGTCAGCAAAAGTATAACACAGCAGTGGATCCGTTTATGCATCGTTAGGGTTTCAGTAAATCTCTGTGGGATCGACTTCTGTTCATCTTCAATATGAAGCTCACTGTCAAAACTCTCAAAGGGAGCCACTTTGAAATTAGGGTTCAACCCTCCGACACTGTTAGTTCCCCTAATTCTAAATATTATTCTCTAAAATTACTCATTCCTTTAAATGCCATTCTAAGGCACTGTATACTTTGTTTTGAGTCGCTGATTTTTATTTTCTAGTATAAATTGTCGATGCAGTATGAGTGTATCTTCATGATTTGCTCCTGTTATTCTTGAAGTTGCAATTGCGTGATGTGCTGTGGTACAGTGAGACTTTTTTTGCAGATGGTTGTAGTCATTTATAAACGTGTAATTGAAATGTTTTTTGTCTGCTAGTTTGACTTTAGATCAGATGTAGAATGACTACCACTTTATTGTTTGTAAATTGTATATTTGTAGACTATATGTGGCACTTATCAAGTTGAAAGACGAGGAGGGGGGAAGTCAATTAAAAAGATGGGAAACAACTGTGATTTGGCAACCTAATGTCTGTTATCAACATATTCGTATTGATTGGTTGGGGAACATAAAATTGTTTTAGTGTTTGACATGCTGATAATTTGTGACTTTTTTTTTTGGTGTTAACTGTATGGTATAAATGCATGATGTGTCTAGGTTCTTTTTAACATGCTTGTTCATAGCAGAATTGAGACTGAAATAAAACTTTTTGTTAGATTATGGCTGTGAAGAAGAATATTGAAGATGCGCAAGGAAAAGATAATTACCCGTGCGGGCAGCAATTATTGATTCATAATGGTAAGGTTTTGAAAGATGAAACAACATTGGCTGATAACAAAGTTTCCGAGGAAGGTTTTCTTGTTGTCATGCTTAGCAAGGTATCTCTCTCTCTCTCTCGCTCTCGCTCTCGTAATGCACACACGAAACACACTGACTTCTTTGTTATTGATTATTTGTCTCTTTCAACAGAGTAAAAGTTCAGCCTCAGGCGGAGCTTCATCTGCTCAGGTGTATATTTTTTATTGTGTCATATATGATGTTCACTTATACTTTATGAGTAAAGGGATCTCATTTTTAGCCGTTATAAGCAGCCTTCATCAACAACCACTCTAGCTTCTAATCCCACCAGCACGCCTGATACTTCTTCCCAAACTCAGTAAGTTCTCATGTCTTATGCTTCAACCATTGACTATGAAAAGGATCTAGTGTTTGTGAGTTTTATAATTTATTCACATGCTTGTATTGAAGGGCTTCTAAAACCAGCGCATCTAATTCTGGCTCAGCTGCACCCACACCTGCCCCTGCTACTGCATCGTATGAGTTCTTCGTTCATAATTTTTTTCGTTCATTTTCTTCTAATTGGATTCGTATAAACTAGATGTAGGCATCTTGACCCATTCAGTTATATATGGGCCAATCTTGATCATGTGTTATCACTACCGGGTCAAATGTGTAACGTAAAAACATTTCAAAAGTCGCCTAAAGCATAGTAATATAAATACAACCTCCTATAGTGCTTTTTTAAAGTAGGAGTTTTGATAGTGTGCTAATATAATTATTGAAATAATATTCATTATTAATGAACGATTTTATAAAAGAAAAAGGTGTTTCAGGTCAATCTGACCTGAACTATCCTGCGACCTTTATAAAGTTATTGTGTTGACAAGTTTGTGTTGTAAATGTAGTGTTATTTCTGATACATATGGTCAAGCTGCTTCAAATGTAGTCACCAATAGTAGCATGGAACAGAATATTCAACACATATTGGATATAGGTGGTGGCAATTGGGACAAGGAAACAGTTACTCGTGCGCTTCAAGCTGCTTACAACAATCCGGAACGAGCAATTGATTATTTGTATTCTGTATGTTCTGAAGTTAATTATTTTGTGAAATTTTGGAAACTAATTGTCTAACTTTAGTCCTGTTTTTTCAGGGTATTCCAGATACCGTAGAAGTTGCTGTCCCAGTGACTCAACTACCTGCAACTCAAGCTGCTACCGCAACTCCTGCACCTCTACCTGGAGGACCTAATGCTTCTCCATTGAACTTGTTTCCTCAGGTTAATAATCATTGAAATGAATTTTATTCCCCGTTATAATACTTGATGCAAACAGCATCTTTTTGGGAATTTTGCAGGAAATACCTTCAGGTACCGCAGGAGGCAATATTGGATCCCTTGATTTTCTTAGAAACAACCAGCAGGTGGTATTTATGTTTGGGTGGTTCTTGTACTCAATCTGCAGATTTATGTTGTTATGATATTGGATTAACATACTGCAGGGTTGACATCTTTATTACTAAAAAAGAAATATACAGTTTTTTTTTGTTTTTTTAACTTTTTTAATTTTTTAATTATCATCTTGGAGATGTTTGGTTTTAGGCAGCTTGTGTTAATTTTATAAATTGCAATTACGATCTTCCTTTCAGTTCCAAGCATTGCGATCTATGGTACAATCAAATCCACAAATATTACAGGTATGTTTTTCCATTACTTTTTCATATATAAAATAGTCCTTTCTTGTTAAACGGTCTAAAAGCAGTTGTGATTGGTTACAGCCCATGCTTCAGGAGCTGGGTAAGCAAAACCCTCAGCTCTTAGGACTAATCCAAGAAAACCATGCTGAGTTTCTTCAACTAATCAACGAACCTGTTGATGCTTCTGAAGGGTAATACAGTCATTTTCTATTTCTTGTGTCGACAGTATTTCATGTTTCATGGTTTATGTGATGTTATTCTGTTACTTATCACTGTCAACCATTTAAAGGGATCTGTTTGATCAAGGAGATCAGGAGATGCCTCATGCAATTAGTGTTACTCCAGCCGAACAGGAGGCTATTGAACGGGTATCGAATTTCTGATCTCTTCTAGTTTTACATTTTCACTTTTTTGTTTGTGTAGATTGTATCTTAATTACCTTAGCTGACCAGTTGATTACTTGTATCCTCAGCTTGAGGCAATGGGTTTTGATAGAACCCTTGTTATTGAGGCTTTTTTAGCATGTGATCGCAATGAGGAATTGGCTGCCAATTTCTTATTGGAGAATGCTGGTGACTATGAAGACTAAACAGAAGATATTAGTGACTCCTGAAAGGTTAGTATTCAGTTTCTCTAGAAATCTTTTACACCCATTCCCTCCCAAAATAATGTTCACAAACACAATATTAAAATTTTATGACGATCTGTATTGTTAAGGCAGTTTATGATGAGTGTAATTATGTGTAGATTGGAGAACTTGATTAGTTATGTTGGAAGTCGACAATTATTTTGGGACAAACTATAATAGAAACATGGACAAAATTTTGTACAGAGGGAGTTTATGTTTACTTAAGAGTTGTATACATCTTGGATCAGAGTAACTGCCCTGCATTGTATCAAACCCAACCCATTCCACCCTCCCATCCTGGCAACTATAGCTCTTAGAATGCTTCTTTAATTATTTTTCAGGTGGTTTTGACATGAAGATGAATATGGTTATTTGGAAGTTTTTTCGTAACAGTGAGGTCGGTTAGGTTGTTGATTAATACAGGTGGACTTTTATTAAACCGTCCATGTAACTGAAGTTTTTTTTTTTTCCTTATTTTTATTGCACTTATATTTATTTTGCACTTCTCCCAAACATAATGGGATGAAGAGGATTTTGTTTGTGCACTTGAGAAAACTTGTGTGGTCTGACTAGTTTGATACTGCTAAACACCTAACTTCCGTTTTGATACTATTGACTATCGGACTTGGTCTATCATTAACTTTTTAACTTGTAATACGGATGGTCTAAAATGAATGAAATGTCGTTTTTACTCTTATTGGCTAAAATATCTATTTGACATGTTGTCTAGTTAGTACTAAAACCATTCTCTTTCTTTATTGAGGTTTTGTTTGCTGGTCCTTCTGTTGATGGTAAGATGATGATGTTGATAAGAAGTGGAGGTAGTGTGTTTGGTTAATATTCTTAATAATAATAGAATGCGTGTGGACCATAAATGTTATAATCAAAGCGTAAAATAATCATTCTAAAACCATAACCTTTTCCAACATGACTTTCAATTCGGACGACAAATGGAAAGCAAAGACGATTTTTTCTCAAGTTGTGAAAGTTAGGTGTTGACCATTATCTTCTAAGAATGACATCGGTGTAAAACAAATGAGATAATATTAGCTTGTTCCTAGGCGTCTAGATACCTCGGAAAACACCAACCGAGCATGTCTCATTTACTGATGTTACCTATACTGTTGGAAACTTCAAACATTAATCTGAAATTTGATTCTAGTAATCCTCATAACTTTGATATAAATGTGAACATCAACGTGTTCTGGCCTGATGTGCTTTCACTCTCACATTCCCATCATGCATAATCTCTTTGGGGGGGAGGGGATTTGATTGGGTGGTGAGGAAGATGGAAGAGAAAACTGCAACGGGGTTAGGAATAAAAGAAGTTTAACAATGTTTACAACTATCGGACAAGAAGATGGTCTCATATGGTAGTGACAAATGGATACAGTCGAGAAACAGTCGTAGGAATTTCTTGGTTAGCTTTTTATGAATAGGTATAGATGAGTGGGTGGCATCCGCAATCAGTATGATCTCATTACTTAATCATCATGAGGCTTGCTAAAGATGTCTGTTAACACATTGGTTCTTGGTGTAAGTTGCACGTTTCCGCAGCAACTCCTTTGCAAGGGTTCTCGAGATTGCAAAAGAGGCTCCAAAATCAAATCCTTACAAAAATTGTTAGATTGTTATTTTCTTGATAACTGATAATTGGTTAATTTGGAAAGTGAGGAATAATATAATGTCATCAATAATTTTAACTACTAGTCTCAATTCTCAAGGAGATCATGTCAAACTCGTTTTTTATGTATTAAACATAGAGGAAAATGTCAAGCTCGTTTTTTATGTACTAAACACAAAGGAAACTGGCGTGTTTGAATATGTCAAGTTGGTGTATTTTAACTTTGTTATTTTTCTAACATGTTAAGTTTTGGTTAGTTTATAGACAATGATATCCATCTTCTAACCGATATCTTCTTCATTAATAAAACCCTTTCTCTAACTTTAAAAAAAAAACATAACTACGTGACATCTGATCCTCTTTTTATACAACAAGCTCTTTCTCCTTTTGAAGTTTAGCTTCTATCCAGGTGCGAGTCTCTGTTATATAAATATCACTCTCGGGTTGTGTTGGATATTGCAAATAAATGGGTGTGGAACGGTGCATCCAATGGATCCTTCTCAGTTAAGTTTAAAAGTTTCATAAGTTATTTTAAATTAAGTCTAAAAGTTTCATTAGTTGTTTTAACTTTATCCAATATGATAAAACTTTTGGGGTGAAATGAAAACAACGTATAAAACTTTTAAAGGTAAATTGATTTTTTAGAGGAAAATAGGTACTTTAACCGAATCTTAAAGAACATAAATTAAAATTAACTCTAAAAAATAAGAAAAAGTTACATTGTTTAGACCGGAAGAATTGATGTAATTTTATCTTATAGTTGCTTAACAGCCACGTATTATGTTGTTGTTTGTCGGGTTTTCTAGTATCTTGCTGGTTCTCGTTCTTTAACAAAATGCCATCTTCTAGAAAAAAATATTTGAAGGCTATAAGTGTAAATCTTGAATAATATAGACGATTATCGTAAAATATTAAATACTTAAAGTATTAAATCTATAGCTATTAGTTTTCTTGTATTATCGGCCTTTGAGGTGAATGACCCCCACAGGATTTGAAGCGACGCATTACGGAAGCACTCATCGTGCTCACACAACAAACATCTGCCCCACCCAAGACCCAACCTTTACTTTTAATCACACGCAGCTACAATACAATATTACTTCACTTCAATATCCATCGTCTCTTTCTTCTTCCATCTGTGTTTCTTCTTCTCTACAGAACGCTGGTAAATAATCCGATCTGATTGTTTGTTCAATGCTGTCATTGAATGAGCAAAACGCTTGATATCTGATTGCAAAATTGTCTTCGTATTTACATAAGCTTCTTGTGATCTGTCATGATCGTGATTCGTTTTCATGTACAAGGTTAATTGCATAACAAGTTGTCCATTTGTTCATTTCAATAACTGGCTTTTGTGTATTGAACTTCAGATTGCTTTAAACTATGGTTCTAGATGGCGTAATAACTTCACCCCACCGGAGATCACAGACTGCATTTTCTACATCTTCATTCAAGAAACAATACACAAAGGAGGATGAGCTAGGTAGCTTCTCGACAATCGTCAGGCGGCACCGCTACCTGCTGACGGCTCTTGTACTCCTTGCTCTTTTATGCACGGTTTATCTGTATTTTGCTGTTACTTTGGGGGCTGCAGGGGACGTCTGTTCGGGCTTAAATCCTAGTCAAAAGGCGTTGTGTCGTGTCCAATTGGCCAAAGAATCAATTGCTAGACGAAAACTGAAACTATGATTTACAGCAGTAAACAAAATATTCACCCTTCTGTTCTTTCTTTTTCTTCCTGTATGATGATGATGATACTGCATTAGTTTTTTGAGTTTGTTATACTGAAATTATTGTTACATTGATGAGAGAAGTCATTGATGAACAGAAGTGTGAAATGTGGGATTATTTAATATAAATAGTTGTTTGAAACACATGGGTACGTATGATATTAATGAACAATCTTTAGTTCTTTAAGCCAAGATGTGTGCAAAGGACATGGATCTTGTTTTCCTTGGGCGATTGCTTTCTCTGAGAGGGAATAGAACCAACCGTTTCTCCATTTGAACTGTAAGATTCACTACCGCTTGGTAAGAAAATCGATGCAGGGCGATTGCAAGTAACTAACTAACTAACTAACTAACTTTGGTATTACCATCAAAACATACCTCCTTCACTGCTGTTGGGAAATGGGAAACTGCTCGAGCATAAGCACATAATCTATCCTCGATCCCTTCATCAAAAACAATCCCTTTCTCAGCTTCTGCTGCTGCCGCCAGCTCACCAATGAGGCTACCCACCTGAAAAGTGTAGATGACTAGTCAAATATAATAAACTGTTATTTATGGAGGGTAACATGAATGGGTCGTGTGTCAAAGTAGGCAATGTTACGTATGGGTGAATAGAGTTGGGTTGCAATATAACTTCTTGTCTAATTCCCGTGTTATTAATACGAGTATATGAAATATATGTTCTAGGCATGATGCTAGATTGAAGATAAAACAAAATTATTTGATAGTAATACCAAAGTCAATTGAAATATTATGTCAATGAAGTTAAACTTACCTCAGAACTGAAGTCCTTCTCAACGATGCCTACAGTGGCTCCAGGATGTCGTGCCCCAACAAGCATGAATGCTGATATCCATATAAGCTTCTCTAGCATTTGCTTCTGAAAAGGTTCTTTCTCAAGGACCTGATTTCCATATTTACACAAAACTAACACTTTGAATCAATTCAAGTCAAAATCATCCACAAATCATAATAAAAATAACAAATGAATTACCTTGCAAGAAAGACCTCCAGCATGTAACCTAGCAGCGACAGCAGAACCCCATTTGCCAAAAGCTGCAGTTAATCCCTCAGGATTAGTATCAGTTATACCATCTACAGGGGGTTCACGAGCTTGGAAATCGCAAAATAAGCCAAAACTTGGTTAGCATCACCAAGACCTTTACTTTGAAACCATGGCTCCAGCATCCCGTTCTGGAAAAACACCAAATCTGCTAGATTGTTATTATCCATCATAAGATGTACAAATGCCATCATATCAGTATCCAATCCCACCTAGATGGGAGCTTAAAGAACTAAACAATATATGGGAAGTTAACAGAAATAGACTAACACATAACCTTAGGATCAGCTATAGAAAACGATCATCTGACTGTTGAGTTTTCAGGTTGCATAATATTATGTAGTATTATGGTATGGTGAAACTAATACGGATTATCTCAAATATCAGTTTTAGTTAAGTAAGAGCAACAAAACTGATTCTGACTATTTGAGTGCTTGAATAGAAGCAAAATGCTTATGCTGATCTGTTTATATAACGATTGAAATAGCTCATATGTTTTGTCTTTTCAAACCTTAGATAAGCAGAATTCTCAAATCATAGCAAAAGCAAATCCAAACACCATCTAGTAACAAAAAGCATGAGCACATCTAATAAACAATATCATTATCACAACATCAAACACCAGAATCACAGTCAAACACCTGCATCTACTTCTAATTTTACCATAGCCGATTGAAATGCACAATGAAACCACCGACTCCACGAACAACTCCAGATTAACGCACAACAAGCACGAATGATGAACAAATTGAATGAAGTTGAAATTGAATTAGGTATAGTAGTTTATAATTATCATACCGCTCCAACGGGACTGAGGAGTGGATTGAAGAACAGCATCTAGATCATCGTTCCTGGTGCACACCATAATCGGCCCTGGGAAATCAACGGGAACTGATTCGCCTCTCTTCACCACCAAATCGAGGCCACCGCCCATTTGCTCTAAGGCTTTTCCGACACGGCCACCACCGACGATGATCGAGGGTATTACGTTTGTGGCAGTTGTGGTAGCCATTAAAGTTAACTGTTCTTGATGTTGATGATGAAGATTGGATTTTGAAATTGAGATATAGAAGTAAATTAGGGTTAGTGCAGTGGCACCAAAGGGAAGAAGATGTTCAGTTGGTTACTATAGTTGAAGCGATGGTGTGAGAGAGCCACTGGTTTGTAGAATGAAATTATCGGGTTGGTGCGTGACCCGGATTACTGGAATCTCAAGAAGACGCTACCCATATCCGGACAGGGTCGGGTCAATGGGCTTATTAACGAAAACACTTATGGGCTTCTGGCCCAGATATTCCAGGGGGATTTTGGATTAATGGGACTGATTTTTTATGAATCGAGTATTCGAGTGTATGTATTTTTCTTTAACGGCATGTACGCTTTAGCAGCATTTAATCTAATCTACTTATAATGAAACTAAATCCACCTCCTTTTTGTGGAATAAGTACAGAGCCAAGATGGAAAATTTACTATGGGAGCCTTGGGTAGTTGTGTTTCTTTCAAAATATATTTTTTGTTTTTCTCTGTTAGTTTCTTTTGATGTTTATAAAATAAGAGTATAACTTACTTCTTAGTTCTGAGTATAACAGAAGCAAAATATACAAATAAAATTAACAATAATTGAGTGACATTTTATTTTTATTTGAATATACCTAAAACTATTCAAATTAATAGGAATATCACTCAAGTTACCCACTCTTTACAATTGACTTTAGCTTCTACCCTGAACTACCCAACCCGTAGTTCCCACCCGAACCACCAGCGGTGGGGTTGGCAAAACCCAAACTAACTGAGGCTCTTAGCCGAGGGTACCCCGAGTACCCTAAATAGCACATGAAATGATATTTAATATACGTGTCTAGGTTAATATGTCTTAAGTTGTATTTTTATTAGATGTGTATTTCTGTCGGAGATATTTTCTAACAAATGCATTTCAAGATCATTACATCTACAAAAATGGCATTAAAATGATCTTTTCCTTTGCCATCGATCGATGCTCTAGAGTCTAGGAGGACACTCTTGGCTTTATCTGAAATATTGAATAGAACAGATTAACTATTTTTGTATCTTCTAAATTAAATTATGATAAAGTTTATCATGTTCCATGCGACGATGGACCTACACTAATGTTATGGATGTCATCCTACACCGATGAATTTTCTTTTTTACGTACAATATATACCGAACGACACTCATAAGAAAACTTTTTGTCCAATGACACCAATAAAAAATTATTTAAAAAAACTTTAATTATTACAAAATAGACAAACAAAATACTAATATAATCTATTAATTATTAAATAATTACACGATTACAGATTACTCATTATCCATTATCCATAATCAATCTATTCATTTACCAATTTACCTTTTTATCCAATTAACATTTTTTAGGCCGCACCATATTAAAAGCCTAATACCAATGCCGGCTACCCATTTCTACTCAGAATAGGCCAAAACACCTAGTCTTTGTGTATCTTACTTTTGTCCATACACTTCTTGATGTCTTAGATCATTAGAATGTTATAGTTTCAGTGATTATATGAATATTGGTTGTATGAATATTTCTTATTTATATTGAAGATTAAATAGTTAAATGTTGGATTCCCACTTTGATAGTATTCTAAGATTGGTAACTTTCATATGTTATCTTTTTTAATTCATACTTTTTTGTTAAGCATTAACTTGTTAGTTTTAAGCAATATGAAATTTTTTAACAAAATAAAGCTATGAAAGAAGTACAAGACACCTTTGGGTTGTTAAAGTAGGTTGGGTTTATAAATTTACGACATGAATAAATAACCTTAGATCAATACACGAAACGACCTAACTTAATGTGGTAGAAAAATATCAATTATCTGCCCACCTTAATATGTAAAAGGAACTTTTTTATGGTAAATATTCTTTGTACATCTACCATTGTCTTTATAATATTATCAAATTGAGAAATATCAATCATGTTCTTTAAACTTTCTTTTAGACTTATAATCATTTCAAAATATAACAATAATGATAGTAAGTTTAAATTTAATATTTTAAATGTCAACAAGATGTATATTTCAAATCATTTGCTCATCTTCAAGCAATTTAGATCTTGACCTAGAGATCATCAATTTGATGATTATAAAATTTGTTCGCTGTTGAGTAAATACATACAAAATGAATAGAGAAATATTTTATTCACATCTGGAAAACAATGCAAAAACACGTACACAAATACTTATGTTTTTAAACAACAACAATCTATTTGAATCTTTAACTTATAATTTAATCAAGTTTGAATTAAGGTTCCGTCCACCCTTTTAAGTGTACATAAATATGTATCTGAAACAGCTGCTAATTTAATTTAATCATGTTATATTCACTTATACATAAATTATGATTTAAACTTTCGACATTTTAAATAAAGAAAAATCACCCTACATACAACATACAAAACGTTATTTTTGGAAAGAAATAGCTAAAAGTTGTGTTATATTCCTGATGAATACATCCAATAATTATGACCATACGACTCATTTATTGTATGCATGGTGTTTGTGTATCTTGCCAGGCATACCTCTAACATACTCCTCACAAAACCCTATATTTACATACAAATTTGTAGAGTTTTATGTGTTTAGAGAACACCGAGTCCTGAAAAATTGAGAAAAAAAATAAGAAGACCATGTGGTCTACGTGAAAGATGGTGAAGGTGATTAGTTGTGGATGCCCGGTGAAAATACCTGAGTCGATAGACGATAGACGATAGACGAGAAAACCAAAAAATCAAAATGGCTCAACCCTTTTGTTAGTTGTTACAAGTTAAGTCAAAAAGAAATTGCAATAATTGAATTCTTTCATTAGTTATAATAACTGTGACCCCACCATATCATTTATTACACACCAACTAACCCCATTTTACCTGTTCAAACGTTGTTCCCGCTTGTACGCACACATCTCAAATTTCCAAATCCTAATAGTTACCGTTATTACGAACCAAACTCCACACACATAAATCCAACGTTTTTAACCCTCTTCCCAAAGCCACCATTTTTTTTCAAATTCAAACTTAACAGTATTCAACTCTCAAATACTCACCTAATCCTCTTTATCAGCAGCTCTCAAACTCTAAACTTATTCAAAATGTCAAAATCCAAAAGTAATACCATCCCCTTTGCAGAGCTCAACCACAATCGAAGCTCTACCGATGACAACAATGGTGTTTTCGCGGTCAATAACGGTCAAAACATCGCGATTGTTCCGAATGATAAAGAGAATTCGGAACCCAATAGGGTGATGAAAAAGAGCTCAGAGCCTGTTGCAGACAAGGAGAATGTGGATTCTAATGTTCTCGCGTCGAAACAAACGCCTATGGCGAAGTCGCGGTTGAAAGATAAGGGCTGGAAGCCGTCTTCTTTGCAGTTTTGTATGCAGTTGAATGACCCGAATCCGAACTTCGGGTTAAATTTCTACGAGCCACTTGATTCGAGCAAAAACAATTCTGGGAATATTTGGGATTTTTCTGACTCTGAGTCTGCACCTGCTTCCTCATGGTCTACAATCCCCAACAGGTGTGTGTGTGTTTTGTGTTTATGAGTGAAATAATCAGTTTTGAATACACAGTTTGAAGTTATTTATTCAAAACTGATCATTTCAAGAAACAATAAACAAGTAATCAGTTTTGACATTTGTGTGTGTTTGTTTTCAGGTCTTTATTGTGCAGACCGTTGCCTGTGGATATTGGAAGATGTAGTTGTATTATTGTGAAGGAGAAATCAGTTGATGGGTTGAATGGAGGAAGTCTATACACACTCTACACTAATGTAATGTTGCCTCTAAGCTTCTGAAATATGTTACATTTGCATTTTATATTCATTGTAATTATATTGTAATGTTGATCATTTGTGATTAATAACTTGGATTGTGATATATATAGGAGGGTCAAGGAAGACAAAATAGGAAGCTTGCTGTAGCTTATCATAGGCGTCATAACCGAAGATCCGAATTCATAATTGCTCAGGATACAAAGGGCATATTGTGTTGTGCAGATGACAGTTATGTAGGGAGTGTAACTGCCAATCTCATGGGTTCAAAATACCACGTATGGGATCAGGTCTGTTTTCTCAACTTCTCTGCAATCAAATTGTGTATTTTTTACTCGTTTGATTATTAATGTGTTGATTTAGGTTGTATTTAATTGGGTCAAATAATGACTTTTAGCATATAAGTTATAGGCGCTGAAAGTTTACCAAAGCGTGTTGTAATGCATACAACTTCCTAAATCGTCACATTATTTGATTTGGTTGTAGGGAAGGCGGCTTAATTCCGTGACTAAACAGTCTAAACTTTTAGCTCTAGTTTCGTAAGCGCCATCTCTCTTCACATGCCAATATTATGATGACCATAAATCGAATTTAGAAACTTATTTACTAATGTTTTTAAAACCCTTTTTTATACCCCCGCCTAGGTTTGCGCCTACAATCGCAACATGGACAGGGAGTTACAGGAGCATGACGGTGTGGCTTCCAAAACACCAATCTATGCAATTGAAGAATACAGCTCAGGTTACAACAATCTACAACTAAAGAGCATGTAGCACGTATGTCGAGGCGGGTTGGTTGGGTTGTGGGAAAACCGGGTCGGTTCAGACTGTGTTGGTGCAAAATTCTTTTTTGTCTAGAAACTTGGTCTCTCTAAAAATAATTAGTGTGTCAAATGATGATAAAAGATATATTTATCCTAGCAATTATCTGATTTTTGATAAAATGATTTAGCGGGTTTTATGCATTTATATACACTTGGGTTGATTTTGACCGGTTCCACCCATTTCAGATGTTTCAAAGATGTTACTTTTAAGAATTTTACTAACTGTTGAATACAACATATAGCTCTAATATTACATAACTTTGCCCAGGCACAACATATAAATGGGCTACCTAACAATTGGGAAGAGAGAATGGACCGAGTACATCAACTGTTCTCAAGAGTTCCACATTACAACAATGTAAGATTCACATTTATCAACATCTAAATGATCTAAAAAACATGAATATTATCATCTAAGTAGTCTGTTCTGCTCTAGATTACGAAGCAATATGAGTTGGATTTCAGAAATAGGGGAAAAGCAGGACTTAAAATTCAAAGTTCAGTCAAGAATTTCCAGTTGACCATGGAGGTAAACTCAACTTCCCTTCGAATATATTGTGGGCTGTGAAACAAGTCGAGTTCGTTGGGTTTTGTATAGTTAGTGCATTAAATATGATTGCAAAACTTATGTTATAACAGTAATTTATATTTTGAACATGTATTAATCTAGGAGTTTATAAATCACAACCTAAAGCTACTCATTCGTAAGTAAATTGGTCGAAAGTTAGTAGAAAGGATGAGAACAATATAATCGATGTTATTCTTTGTTCAGAAAGATGGAAGACAAACAATTTTGCAACTAGGAAGGGTGGCAAAATCCAAATATGTTATGGATTACAGGTAAAGAAATTAGAAACAGCAAGTTTATTTATTTACCACATTATCTTGATCAAATATGTGTTATGTTCAAGAAATTATAAGCTTGGTGTTGTTTTCAGATACCCGCTAACTGGTTATCAAGCCTTCAGCATATGTTTGGCTTCTATCGATTCAAAGCTTTGCTGCACAATGTGATGATGATAATCACCAAGGCATTTATGAACAGAAATTGAAATTTCAATTTAGCTTTGAATTCTACCTATCATTCCTTATGATGATGTATCTCCTATTTTAAAATGTTTCTAGAGGCAATTAATTAGTTGTTGTCTATCTGTGATGTCCATTATTGATATCAGTTGCATCTAATTTCTTGTTGTGACACCAGGAGCTAGCTTAGTTTGACATTAGTGACTCATATATCTGAATACAAAGTCAAATCAAATTAGGTGCTCCAATTGGCATTTATGTATACGGCTGAGCTGATTTAAGTCAGTTTGGTGCACCACCCCAACCATCTATACGGCCTATATGACGGCGAAAAAATGGTGATACAGCTTGTATTGCGTCTATCAATTGTGTGTGCCGTCATATTAGTATCTTCTGTGTCAATAAAAATGCTCTTCAATCTCGAAGCGTTCTATATTTATATCATGCAACCCATATAACTAGAAAACACTTACAAATCATATGGCCATATAACACGAGTGGTTTTCGCTTAGACCGGCTAATAATCAATCAACGAAGCTTTAACAAACACACTGCTGGTTTATGTTCATTGATAAGGTTAAAATGCAACCTTGATAAGGTTCATTTTCAAAAAGTTTTCCCTCGTGCAACGACAATATTGGTTTATGTTTAGGATTTGGTATTAGTTATGATGTACCTCCTTTTTTATTTATTATTTACGGCCTTTAAAACTGTTTTTCACAGGTCTTAAATGGGTACCTATATTGATATTGAAATATATCATTTTGTCTTAAGTTAAGATGATCATAGAATACTTTTTAACAAAAAAAGACAACAAAACAAGAAAATAAAACACAAAAGAAGTCAATACACGCGGTTTTTCAGATATAAAAATAATATGCATCAATCATTCTTTTTTTGTTTTTTTCCGGATTGTTAAGTCGGGGAGAGCGGGCTTGTCAGCTAACAGAGGCAGTAAAAGAGGCAACAACAGAGCAAGCCACGGGAGGGGGGGGTAGGGCCCCGTGGCGATTGAGGAGAAGCGCAATAGCTAACTCTGACTTTTGTCTTTTAAACAGGGAATAGAAGCTTGGGTAAGCTTCTTCTCTTATCGACTACTGCTTTCTGCTTTTATGCAGCTAACAAGTCTAACCGAGTCCAAATAAAATATATTAGTTTATATGAAAGCATTGTTTTGATCCTTTATAATAATTGATAAATAACCCAATAATACGTTCTGAAGAGTGTTCGGTTAACCCAACGTCCCAACTAACTAAATTAAATTTAAAATAAATCTTATTTTTTTGGTTTGTACACAGTGATTTTAAATCAATTGACTATTGAGTAAACCAATAACCTAAGTCAATCAATTTGTATCCAACGATTTATCACCCCGACCTTGCATTCGGGTCATACCATATATAATTTCTAATATAAGCAAACTGGTCCTAACAGTTATGTCTTCTATTGTAACTCGTTGCATCTACATAAGTGGTCCTTCGTTCTTTAATCAAGTAAAATATCATAATGTCATTTACAAGTAGAAGTATAGAAAATTAGAAAGATAAAAAGAAACAACAGAATAACAAGACATTTAAATCCATTCAACATTTTTTTATTGATTTTCTTTTTCCGGAAAATAAGGAAAGAAATATAGAAATAAATGAATCATGAATAAGTATATCTACAATTACTAGCATTCTTAAAAGTTAAAAACCAGAGAATTAAAAAAAATAAAATTAGAAAAAACGAATAATCAACCTCTAATCTAGTAAACACACCCGTCATGTAGTATCATCAAGTCAAATAGTAACCCTAAGATCGTCGTTACCCTCAACATAGTTGAACCTCTGCTCCAATCACCGTCATCATCATCATCATCATTCAAAAAACGATCATCATTCATCTGCTCAATTCATCATGATTTAAGCATCAAGCTCACACTGAAACATAGGCTGTGTTAACTCAGCAAAAATATTATCTTCTCCCTCCGCATAGCTATTTAATTCATGACACCCAAAATCCGTCTGTATATCGTCGGGAAAGCTCCGGCGCGGCGGATCTGACTCCGGCGTCGGCGACGATGAATCCGCCGGCGAGTTTCGCTTAAGCATTTCTTTGAACTTTGCTGACTGCAATAGTAACCCTACGGCGGAGGAACCGGTGCCTCCGGCAGCGGAGGTACGTGGTGGCCGGAGTACGGTGGTGGTTGTTTCGCCGGAGCTTGAGGTCTCCGGTTGGTGGTAAACGAAGGTTAACGGTGGATCTTGACTATGGTTAGGGAGTGGGTTGAGGTCGAAGGTGGAAACTGAGGTGTTGGAATCTGATTGGTTGGGTGTTGGCCACGTGATATAACGGCTTAGGTCGAAATTTGTAATGGCGTTAAGTCCTCGGTACTCTATTGCTGCCAAGTCGTATGCAGTTGCGGCTTCTTCTTGAGTAGCTGAGTGAAAATGTGACAAAAGTTCAGGGGTATATCTGAAATTTAACTTTTAACTTTTACCCTAAAATAACTATTTTATTTTATTTTAGGCATATTAGATTTTACATTTATTACTATTAATAATCTATATTATTTTAATAATCTATATTATTAGTCATTAGCCGAAAACAATCCATACTATTAATTTGGTCAGTGACAACCTCAATTTTTACATTTATTACTAATGGCAATCCTTATGGTATAATTATCATAAATTCACACTCGGTTTACATCTATTTTTCGATTGATTTCGCTTATATGTTATTTCTTTTTATTCATAATCATTACTGTGAGTGGAATCGAGTGCAAATAAAATGTAAATATTTGATGATTATGTTACTTGGACGGTTATTGGTAATTAAAATGAAAGTTGAAATTGTTATTGGTTAAATTAATAGAATGAATTATAATTGATCAATGTGTAATAGCTTGGATTATTAAAAGCTAATTTATCTTTATTTTATTATAACTCATTTAGTAATTCCTCCAATCAAATTTCACAATGTCTACCAGTGGTTATGCTAGGTTATAGCCTATAATGGATGGTTGAAATGCAAAATGTTTTTTTATTGAATTGTATAAAATTATTAAGTAATGATGAAAGTATCATGTGTACTAAAAGATAAAATTTATGTAATGATTGAATTATGATATGGAAAGGTTTTCTTGTGTACTATTTCAATCTTTACGTGAGAATTCAAACAAATGTAATTTTTTTGTATGATTATTATAATTTATTACGTGATAATTTTACATTTCATTTTGTTGTAAGCTTCTTATGCAAAATTCATTTTTTTTATTTCAAAATTTTCATACTTTCTGTGTTGTACGGATAACAAAACACAAGCAACATGGTTGGATAGCATGCTTACTTTTAAGTTTCAACGAGTAGGTCAGGTGTTCACAAGCCCCCAACCTCTTTTCTATTATTACTTTTTTTTATTTATCTATTGATACAAGTATTATTATTTTTAATCTTTTGTACTTTCACTTTAATATTGTTATTTTTTGATTATTATCGTTGTTTTTTTTATCCACACCAAACACACAACAATACACCATATATCCATCAATCATAATTTATTACGTTATATTATACAACACTACATCACAAACTCAAATTTTGTGGTGACGATGTTGTCACAACATGCCAAACCGCACCACTATATTTCACACTCAAACAATATACCCCACACACAATGAATGGTGAGAACATGCCGTGGAAACATAAGTTTGCGGTGTGAAAGGGGGTGGCGGCGGTGGTGTTGGGCAAAGCCAAGGCTTGTCGTGGCCTCATAAAGCCTGCGCCCCCACTAACCTTAATTATCATAGTTTTATTATGTTACTTTAATTATTATTATTATTATTATTGTTATGTTTGTTTGTTTTTTTACACTAATGAAACATTTGGCCGCATGAAACATCTGGTGTGATTAAATCTAATATTATTATAGACATTTTGATTTTTGTAATATATTTTACGTTGAATTTAAACTAAAAATAATTAAATTATTACGTGCATGAAATATTTGGTGGAAGGTTGGGAGTTGGGGCCATGGAGTGATGGAGTTGAAAAATCACGTAGAAACCAGCTTTTAATTTTAGAAACGTCACTAGTTAGCAGTTGAAGGTTGGTAATCTATTATACCAACTACTGACAACATCTTCATTTATTTCATTTATATTTATGTGTAACTTTATATGATTCGATATATACATATATTCTTGAGGAATTTTTTATTTAATAAGTCTATTTCTTTTGAAAGAGATTTTTAAAGTTGACAACAAACAAAAAACGTCTTCTATTTTTTAAATTATCTATTATTTTTGTTGTTTTTCCCGGGTTTTGTTGTTTTCATTTGTAGCAAGGTACATTTGATTTGATTGGATTTAATTACATGATAATAACAAATTAAAGCACAAATAAAATAAGATATTACCGTATGTTCCCAGATAAAGATATTTATTGCCAAAAACACGTCCAATTCGAGCCTCCCACCTACCATTATGATGGTGCCTACACATTAAATAGAAATAATAAAACACTTGCCAATTTAACCACAACACTATTGTTATCATCCTCCAAATACCAATGGACAAAAATAGTACTATCGTGTGACATGATACCTTGCTACGCCTCTGTACTTTGAAACTCCTCGAGAAAAACCGCTACTTTTTCTATGATAACAATTATTTCATAATAATTAGATAGGAAAAAAATCACAAATCTATTTTTCGGCTATATTAATATACAGCATATAAACTTTTAGCTCTATAGTCATGAACTACATCAACAAAATTTATATATGCTAATCATACATGTTTAGAAATATACAAACGTGACTGACAAACTTGGTGATTCTTAAAAAATCAAATTCTCTATAAAAGTTTATATGACAAGGAACAGTTTATTTTCGAAGAGAACATACAAAATTCATGGACATATAATAGAAAATAAAAACGTGTTCAATTTTTTATGATTATAGAGATAAAAGGATGTAGACTTAAACAATAAATTATATCTAACATATAGACCAATTTATGATTTGTAGAAAATATAGGAACATTACAAGTTATTAAATGACAAAATGTGGTTCGTTTTTAAAATATTGTGTGGTGAATTTTACCTTCTTAAAGATCCAATGTACTCCTCTTTAGACAAGCTCTCCATTTCTCGAAGGTCATCTTTGTATGTTCCCAGCTGCAATATAATGTAAAATAAATATTGAAATAAACCACTAATTCAGCTTCTTTAATAACTAGAAGTTTAAATTCAAGAAATAAATGCTTATACAGTTGTTAAAAAATTTAAAAAATTACAGGAAAGTTGAGGGTGGTCTCTTGTCCCCAATACTTCAATGCTGCCAAGTCATACGCATGTGCCGCGGCTTTTTCATCATCGTAAGCACCTAAATATCACGAGTTTGGATAAGTTTCTCATTCTATTTTGAAAATTATTTGAATTCAAAACTAAATTTTCTCATTTCCTATATTATAATTAATATTAATAATTTAATACGTCCTACTTTACATGCATCACTTGCTGCATTTTACTTTGTATAAACAATTGTTTATTTTTGTTAAAATAACTAAAAACTGAAGTTTATTTTATGTAAACAACCGTTTATAGTGGTCTCTGTTTTATGTTGTGTTTAATGAATCGAGAGCCCTAATGTAAAAATCATTAATAAAAATAAAATGGATATACATCCGAATATAGATGCCAAGCTTACCTAAATATACTGCATCCATCAATCCATCGCCACCAAAATCATGAAAAACCAAACAAAAATGAAACTCAAATTAGCACTTCGTAATTAGTAACTAACAAAACTAAAATCAAATTAGTGAAAGTTAATCACGAAGTAATCTCAAACAGAATGAAGGAAAACCTTGTCGTCCTTTTTTGTTTTGCGATTCATTCCAACAGTTCTTATCCCACAAATGAGCTTCGTAACGACCAGTCCATCGATGCCTTCACATTCAACGTAATCAATCCTCAAATTACTTGATTGAACACTCAATTACTTCATTACACATTCAATTTCTAAATTAAACACTCAAATAGTCGAATTACTTCCAGATTGAAAGCGTACCTGGTGACGCCTCTGTATATAGAGCTCCGTTGCGGTGGTGAGTCTCTCTGAACCGTTTTACGCGTTCTCTTCGCTTTAACAGCAACCGTTTTAATTTCATCGGTTGAATTTGATGTCGCATTCTTCTTCTGTGAGATCTTCGCCATTAAACACAAATTCAATCGAATCACTGAAGGTGTTTCTACACAGAGCCTTGAAGCAACAGAGGTCGAAGCAATAGACGTGAAAATTGCGAAGAATCGGGACAGTGTCAACGTCGAATGAGATATGCGTATAAAAGCAAGCAAATGGAAGTGAGAGAAACGATAATAATAATAATAATATAATAATAATAATAATAATAATATAATAATAATAATATTATTATTATTATTATTAATAGCCGGCAGAAGAGAGATTAATGGAGGTTGAAAGTTGAAAGAAAAAAGAGAGATTATAACTGTGTGTGTTGGTGGGTGAAGATGGCCGTCTGTGAGCGGCTTAAGTGAAAGTGGGTGGAGTTAATGGGTGTTGTGTTTTGTGTTTTGTGTTTTGTGTTTTGTGTTTTGTGTTTTGTGTTGTTTTTATTTGATTTGGATTTGAATGTGAATGGGGTGATTTGATTTGGGGGTGGGTTTGTTAATCGTTATCAGTGCCCTAATTTTTGAATATTTTTGTCTTTTGGGCCCGAATCAAATCTAATCATGGACTTTGGGGATTAATCCCTGCTAAAAGTTATTCTTTCTAACTTTCTTTTGTATTTAACTTTTTCTATGTGTTTTGGAGATTGATAGATTAACTAATTGTATTTATGTAATATCAAATTTCTCATATTTTCTTTTGTGACAGTAGATATTATTTATATTTGTTTGCTTTTTATAAATAAAAAATAATAAAAACAATATTGTGGTTACTATTTCTAGTAACAAAAAACCATATGGTTTGAATATATGAGAGGGTTCTTTGTTTTTATAATTGTATTAGATGATAAAAATCTTTATTTTGAATATATGAGAGGGTTCTTTATTTTTATAATTGTATTAGTTGATAAAAATCTTTACGATGAATCGTAAAATTTAATCAAGAACTTTTTGTGTCAAAACGTCGTTATAGTAACGTTTTTGTTTGGTTTTATTGGCGTTTATGATGATTTTAAATTATAATCTTAACTATGGTTTGAATACATGAGAAATTAAATGCTCATATTTAAAGTTTACAATTGAAATTGAATCATTTAAAATTTTAAATCACAAACTACACTAAGCTGTGGAGTTGCTATGATTTAACTGGCTTAAATTTCTACCTGTCTATTAATATAATCGTTACATATTTATGTATCTTATTGTTATTTTCAATAACATTTGTGTGATTAAATACTAAAAGAAAATGTCTGTTAAAGTAAGAGGAATGGATTCATTTGCACCATTTGGAGATCACGTGCTCACGTGAATGTGCCAAGATGTCGACTTTGTTAAACAATTTGTTCAGAAGATATTGACGTTGCACTTATCTGAATGACACATTTCGCAAATAAAATATACTACAACAGAAAAATACTATATGATGATTAAAGGCATTGTAAGAAATACTTATGAAGTCCCGTTTAATTATATACACTATCGACTATCGACAAGCAATATTGATGAAAAATATTTTTAATATTGTATTTTGATATTATAGTTTGTACATATATTTGCTTAAGAGAATCTAATCACCTGTTACTGAGCATTTAAATTTTACAAGATGTAAATACAATAGCTAATGAAAATGAATTAAAAGTTACTATTAAAAAATAAAAAACCTATCAAACCATTTCTTTGACCCAATTGTTGTATATGCGGATAGTTGCTATCACAATCGAGGTTCGATCCTTCCTCTCTGATTTTAAGTTTTTGATTTTAAATTTTACTTATTTTATTTTAAGTTATTTATTTGACATTTTCCATATTGATCTTACACAAAATTTGTTTTGATTATGTTTTTAAATTTTAAATATTTATCGACGCGTTGCAATTATTTTAATTTATGTTTCAATATAAATTTTATTCAAACTGCTAGGTAAAATCTAATATATAACTTTATTTTTTTATCCATGGCTACCGAGCTAGGTTAAATACGATAACCATTATCATATATCATAACAAAACCTAGTAATCTTCATCCATAACACAACTAGTGATGAGGCATAAGGAAGTTGAAATGTATACACACCTTACATCTATCTTAATAGATAGAGAGATTGCTTTTAGCAAAACCTTAATTCCAACACACACAATAGAACAAAAGAACCAATAAGAAGATAATACAATGCTTAATAGACAATCAACATATAGTAAACCACAGAAAGAACACAATGGGTAGTAACATGCTATGGTGAACAAGAAGCACACAGACGTCAATAATCACTTGAACAACACCCAATGAGCAATCAGAATATAGTAGAAATCAAAGCACGTAAAATGAGCACTAAAATACCACGATCTGTGAGCATATTACATACAACTCATAACAAGAAGCACGAAATGAGTAACATTCTACAATTGCTTAAGAGGTCAACAATGAGACCAAACAAGTAGATACTAACATGCAGGGCTACTAGCTAAAGCATATATAAGACACATCTAAATCATCCTTTAATTAAATGCCATTATGTAAACCCACGTTTCCACATAATCTTATTTTTGACCATGTTCTTAAAGATGTGCGACTTTACCAATCTTGTTTAATCCTTTCATCCCAAGTGACTTTTGACATACCTTTACTCCTCTTTCCTTCAACGGTATGGATCTCAACTACTTTACCCACAATCGTCATCGTCTGTCTCTTCTTCACATGCAAAAAACATCTTAGTATTCTATCCATAATTTATTCACTATACTAGCTAGCTCTAACTAATATCTAAAAAGTTCATTTCTTATCCAAGCTAGTATTATGTGCCCACACATTCACCTAAGAATCTTTATCTATGCTAATTCCATCTTGCGTGTCTGTGCATCTTTGATGGCCCGAGTCAGGTAAATATAATATATTTTTACTTTTCTTATTTTGAAGTTTGCTTTCGTTTTCTTTAACTGATCATATTTACATTAACGTAATGTTTTCATAAAATTTGAATATATCGTTTAGAAATATTTATTTTTATCTATGTTTTTATTTAATTCTTATTTTTTTAATGTTTTTCAGCCCCCAAATATAACATTTTGACATGATTATTTTTATTTACGTTTTAAATCAAGTTGTCGCAGCCCATAAACATCTATTGCTGTTTAAATGACAACTTCAGCTTAAAAAAATTAAAATATGTTTTATTCCTCTATGTGTGTAAATAAGAATAATAAATTTATACTCGTCTTTTTTATTTCTAAGGTCATTCAATATATTAAATACTATTGTAAAGACCATTTTAGTATATTACATCATTTTTATTGAATTGATTAAAACGTGTCAAAATATTACTAAGCATATATAAAGTTGTTAACTTCAACTTGTGTCACACCAAAATTATATTCTTTTAGCATAAAACATGTTTTAAATGGATGATGTTGAAACGGGTATAATAATCAAGAGATGTACTTGGATGGTGATGTTTTCTAACATGTTATGGGATCTTCCTCTCGCTATATTGGGATGTTTAATGTCAGAATAGGTCGAAGCCAAATCCTAAAAAACCACCTCTAACGTCACGGTCGTTCATCGCCAAGCGTTAGGGATGTTGTCCGCTCCAAGGAGTGACTCCATCTAAAAGAGCATAAACATGTATCACACTTAATTTCAAAGTCCATTCACGTGTATTTATTATAAGTATATCTAATATTTTTCACAACACAAAATACAAGTCACGTCTAAGACATCATCAATTTAGAAAAACTTCTTAAATTTAGATTAATGGCATTTGAATCACTAATTGGTATATACACACATTTTATATTATTTTAATCTATTTTACAGTATAGTAAATTATTGTAAGCTAGCTAGCACGTCATATGATTGATATTTTTCACTAGTTTAAAGGAATTAATATATTATATTTGTTTCATATCTTAAAATTGGGATGTAACATATAGTCACATCCATGAATAACTTAATTAATTTGGGTAATTAATAATAAATGTTTATATTTATAAACCAACCTTAATTTAGGTAATTATAAAATACAAACAGTGGTTGGTGAAAAGCCACGAAACTTTATGTGAGGGGACAAATAAAACTCTTCTGCAAAAGGCTTAAAATGCAAAAGTTTAGAAAACAAGTAATGAATCTATTAGCATATCCATACACTTTCATATTTGTGAAAATTCTATTAGTGGAAAGAACACTTCGGTGATGGATCATTCTATGAACTCAAATCTCAAATACATGCATACCTACATATACACAACGAACAAAGCTATACAATTAAACTAAGAAAACAACATGCATGCTCCACAAATTTAACAAATAAATACTCAAAATCATAAGAAAAAACAAAGAAATGTGAACTTCTAAAACACACTCATTAGATTGTCAATTGGAAGCTTCTTCCAAGAAATTAAATAAATCTACTATAATATATTTAAATTGAGAGAAAAAGGCATGAACAATGGTGATAGTGAATGTCGTTGTGACTCTGATCATACAAACGATAATTAGCATATATACACAACTCAGTAGTAGAATCGCTTTCACGTATCAACAATGTTTGTCAATATTTATCTTCAAAGTAATTTTGACAAGTTCTAAACAAGTTATATGTTGAATACTATATACCAGTAGTACTCGATAATCATATATTTATTAACTTTATCTACCTACTGTTTTGCTAATTAACATTACGTATATTTTAGTTTATTTTATTTATTTATAAAAATATTTTATTTGTTAGTATCATAGAATATACGTGAACCAAATTAATGTTTGCAAGAAAATATAACATAATTTAAAAGAAAATTTAGATTGTATAAAATGATACACTATTTATAATTTAATAGCTTTTCTTTCAAGTATACGTATAATTAATTAAGAAGATAAAAGAAGATACATAGTTGTTAAGTTTATACAAGAATACAAGGTCATAGTATAGATATTGCTAGTGCATCATTTACTCCACTATAGAACACTTTACCTTTTCATATAAATCAAGATAGTGCGTTGATCGTGACATAGTTCAATCAACCATTCAATTATCAATTTTTTATCGGTTATTTTATACATACATGAAAAATATTACATCAATACATTAACTCAGAATTAGATTATAAATTGCATAAATTAAAAGATATAGCAATTAAAATGCTTTAATACCAAAAAAATTCAATAAATAAATAACTATAAAACCAAAATATTAGTAATTAAAACATAAATTGCATTACAAATAAAGTGATAAGGTAAAAAGTAAAATATTTAAAAATACAATATATGTAAAAATGTAGATTACATTAAACTTATTATAATTAAAAAGAGTCTTTAAAATCACTATCTTGAGGAAAATATTGACCTCAATAAAAAGAGGTTGCATGGTCCAAATTGTCGTTGGAGTGATTGCTGTATATTTTAGGTGCACCACATTTGCGGCTCATTTTTATGACCATCTGTCACGGGACCCTGTGCTCTGTGCATGACCATGGCAATGCTTCTTGGCCCCCTCTATACAAAACAAAATTAATCAAGCTTTATATGAACACACCAACTTCACAGATCTAATGTACTTGCTACAATAAAGATTATATAACTTTTGTCTATGTATATACTTAGATGTCAAGGTTATAGAACTTTTGTCTATGTATATACCTAGATGACGAAGAGCATGTGTGACATGACAGTACACTTATACATCTTACTTAGAGCTATCCGAGGAACATAAATTAAAATAGTTATATTTTATATTGTGTTTTTAGAGTTGAATTTTTTTCGGTTTGAAGCTCTTATAAATATAAAGAATATATTATTAGGGTTTAGTTAGTGTGCATTAGATTGTAGAGCACTTAACATATAAAAAATAAATTATAAATACTAGAAATCTAACTTGATCATGAGTTTAACAAAAGAAAAAAATTTTAAAAAGAACTTCAATCTCAGTCCACACATTCAATGTAAAACAATCTGCTAGAGTTTGTTATAAATCCACATCATCAATGTTGGTGCTCCCTTAGAATTTGAAAGTTCTTCGTGTGCCATAAAAAAATAATAGGGAAGTTAGTATATCCTTTTTTTACACTTGAAAAAAATATATATTTTTCTTAATACACAAGTTTTCAATACATAAATACAATGTTATTTAACATAATTTGATAAAATATGCAATTTACAAGTTTAAAAGAAGAAATATGCAATTTACAAGTTTAGAGAAAGTAATATGCAATTACTCTTAATTTAGAAACTCGTAACAAGTAGAGCACCCTATAGTGGAGGACCCTAGTACTACTTCAAAGGGGCACGTTTTGACGAAGGACCGTGGTCCTATAACAGAGTGGTGCAACGGATGTGTGGTGAGATTCTGTTGACTACACAATGTGTGCAACCCTCTAACAATAACTTTTTAGTTTAAATAGTTTTAACCAGAAATGCATAGTTTATCGTAAATCAATCTTACATTTTATCAAGAGAATATGCATTACTAGGTTATTAGACCGTGTATCACACAGGTTAAAAAATATAAATATATATTTCAAATATGTAAACAAAAATTTTAAAACTCTATAATTTTTATTTTAGATCGATTATATAAAAACAAGGATTTGTGATCATAAGGTTTAAAGGGTTGAATAAGATTTGAGATGATTGATATCTCATAGATTTAAAATTTCTAAATTGGTTGGTGGTGATTGAGGTAGTTAAAAAAATAAAAACTTCACACTTGTTAAAAAAAATTAAAATAAAATGAAAACTTCAATAAGAAATATATCATGATTTGTGAAAAATTTGTCAAAAGAAGTTTAAGTAAAAAAGTTTTTATGAGATGAAATATGATGATATGTGTTACCACATGTAATCATTTATTAGTATAGATAATTAGCAAACATCTCTAAAATAGCAGGAAATGGAAAGTGCTCGACTAGCCCAAGCATTTCAAATATAGGGATCGATGTAACAATCGACCCACCTTATCTTGATCATCATAAAAGCCGACTATATCCAAGTGCATGATTGAAAGTGGACACTAGCACAAAAAGTAACCGTAATAAAATAGGAATTTATTAAAAAAACATTTCATTAGAGTTGATAAGCAAGTTATTTCATAAACTTTTTGTTTTGTGTTATTTAATAACATGGAAGAGATAATAACAAATCTAGTGGCAACATTGATGATAGTATTCTATATATTAATAAACTAGGCTAAAGTTCCATGTAACACACGAGTTCAATCAAAAAATATTATTGTTGTTTAAAAAAATGCGTAAGTTATAATGTTGTTGATATATTTTGTATATCGACTTTTATGTATAATTTTTAATATTAGATATACCTAACGTTAGTAGGTTTTCTCTATTAATATTTATACATCTAAATAGTGTATAATATGGAATGAAATAAATTTATAAAAAAGAACCTTAACTAATAAACAAATTAAATTAAATATGAAAAACAATATTTCAAATTCATAAACATCCAAAAATTTATTTGTATACAACATTTGGTGTTTTGTTGGTTATTTTATCATCATTATCTAGTATTAATAATTTAACATCTATTTACTTTTAACTCGAGATAATGCAACATAAAGCTGATCATTATTCATGTTTAAAAACAAACTAACTTTGAATATGGATTATCATTGGCTTTTGTTTGATGGTCATTACATAACACATTGATAACAACAACCATCTTCTTTAAAATTAAAAAAAATTGTCTAAAGGTGTCAAAGTCAACCGTAGAATAACATGTTTGATATGTACAAATTGTTTTTGTGTATCTGAAAGTAATATTGAAAATCACGAACTCCTATCAAATATAATAATAATAATAATATAGCAGTACACATAAAAAGAAAATAAAAAAGTTTAAAAAGTAAAAGCATGTAATACCTCTTTATAAATTAACTGTGTAAGTAGATCACCTTTAAAAAATATTAAAATAATAATATTAATCCAAAAATACAATTTTAGACGGTGATAGGTTAAATCATAATCGTACACGATGAAAGTTCAAATATAACAAAAAATAAATATTTTTTGTCGAAAAAAACTTGATAAAACCGAAGGCAAAATGAGAACGTAAATGAAGTCTCTCGAATGCGATATCATCAGACTTTATAAAGACATATCACGAGGGTCATAAACTTGGGATGATAGAGAAATATTTTAAAATCGAGTATGATTTCATTTAAACAAAAGAAACCTATGAATTTTTTCAAACTGGAGAGAAGTTGATTAAAAAATTCTGTAACTTTTGTCAATATTTGAATATAAATCAAGTATTTAATGGAAATACACAATCAAAAAACCAATTTCATAAATGAAGAAAATTATAAATGATTTGTACAGTTTTTATTGATAAATTATTTGAAAAAAGAAAAAATATCGAGTATTATTTAATTTCCAAAAAAAGGTGTGCTTTAATTTAGGGTAAATTTTCTAAATTTTCCATAAATATCTCTTGTATATAAGTTAACTTTAGTCAAATGAACCTAAGCTAACACTAAAAAAACATACATATTTAGGCGGGAATTGAAAATAATAGAGGTTTAAGAGAACGTCATGTGTCATCAAAGTTATTGCTTTATTAATAAATATAAAAAAAGCTTTCTTTTATCATTTATCATCTTTTTAAACCATCTTTTTGATATTTGTAATTTTTTAAATCCTCACTTTATTTTCTCTTCAAAAGAGTATTAAAGTAATTTAAACACTCAAATATTTTTTTCTCTCTTCACAAAAATTAATTTGGTTAATTAATACATTTTTCTCTCTCATCTATATTTTTTTAAATCAAACTATGTTCTTAAAAATAAATTTTATTAAGAAAAATAAAATTCATATATTTTCTAAAACATTAAATTTGTTGAAACAAAATATTTTAAATCAGTCTTTTTTAAAATAATTATAAAAAATATGGAATTTTCTAAAAGTAGGTTTATTAAAACAACCAGAGTAATTAGAAACTTGAGTTTTAATAAACAAGATTTTTATAAACAATAAATTTTTATAAGAAAATCTTAAAACAAATATTTGAAAATGAAACTATTTAATACGAGATTTAAAAATAGTAATTATTTTATATTTTGAACAAGTACGTATATATAATTTATACATATCTTATATTAAAATATCGTACTGTAACTTTTCGTGCTTATTACTAACTATAATCCGTTTAATAAATGAGTTTCTAGACTATCTATTTATCTATATATCTATCTGTCTATAACCTATCTATTATTTATTTACTCGAAATAGCTATCGTATGCGATTATAATCATATTTGATTTTCAAACATAGATTCATATTTTATTAATTCAACCGGGTGTAATACACGGGATACTAACCTAGTATGTAATATTGCAAAGTTATGAGCGAAACAACAATAGATGGTTATAACTAGTGAGGTATCTTCCTATACTAATAAAAGGGTATCTTGGATGACACGTGTCAACACCACAATTATCGTTATCAAAACTTTTCGTCTCTCTCCTGTTAAATAATTACCTTAATTACTAATACTATTATTTGAAATATAATAAATTAAAAAAGAGATATATTTATTAATGTTGTTTCTAAGTAAATGATTTTTTTTAAATAATAAATTTTAAAAAAGCATACAACTTTTTTAAAAATACAAAATTTTTTAAATTTGGTATTTTTGAAAAGTCAATTTTTAAAACCATAAAATAATTAAATTGGGAGTTATAAAAAGAAAATTTAGAAAAATGACATTTTTATATGATTTGTTTAAGAACAAAATGTTTATTTTTTTGAAAAAAAATTAATTTTTTAAAAGTTGATATAATTAATAAATTTTGTTATATTAATATTTTTATTAAAATACCATTTTATAATTAATAAACTTTATTATATTAATATTATTCAACACGTGTAACACACGAATTTACTGAAGCTAATATATAATAGCACGAGAAATAAATTTTTATAACACTTTTAGATTTTTATTAGAAAATAGATCTTCAAGTCCTCATTTAAATGTTAGATATTCAAAAATATGATTTGAAAAGATCTGAACCAAAGTTCAATAATGGAGGGTGGTCCGGTGGAGGTTGCAATATTGACTATCACAACTTGCGAAGTAGGAGTGTCCATGGTCGGTTTGGTTCAGTTTTGGCCTAAAACCGAAACCAAAAACCGATATTTCAGTTTCTAGGTTTTTAAAACCGTTCGGTTTTGGTTTTTTCGATTTTTGGTTTTTTTTTGGTTTTACCATTTGTGCTTCTAAGTTTTAGCAAAATAATTGTTTTAAAGTAATGAATTTAAGCAAAAAACTTTGGTCTTACATTATTTTGTTGATCTCTAAATATAATCTATATATTTTATAATTTAGTTGACATTAAATTTAAATGCAATACATAAAATATAAGAACAATATATTCAATAAAACATTTTAATCTATCAATTCAAATTAAAAAAAATAATATATTCTTGAAGCCTAAATATTTAACCTCTTTTAGATAAGATAAGTAAAACAAGTAACTAATAGACTAATAATTTTTATAAGTATATGATTACACCTTTAAATTTACAAGTTTGATTACATCAGTTCGGTTCGGTTTTTGTTACAAGTAAAACCAAAACCGAACCGAAAAAATTGGTTTTTAAAAAATCATCAAATCAAATCATCGGTTTTCTAGCGGTTTCGGTTTTATCGGTTCGGTTGCGTCGGTTATTTTTATTACGGTTCGATTATTTTGGTTTTTTTCTCACCCGTATTGTGAAGTCTTGTTTGAAGATGGCATTTTACAATTACAACTTGTGATGTGTTGTGTGTCACTGTGTCAGAAGTGAGGTCCGAGATTCTTAATTTTGTGTTCTACAATTTTTATTTCATTGGCCACAAAATCAAGCTCAAGAGTTAATTACATTATTTAACTTAAATAAAATTAGCTAACGAATTAGGTTGTAAGGAACTACAAAACAAAAATTAATGCTAAACAAATTGGGTTAATGAACTAGACTTATTAGTTAATCATATTAAACTTTGCCTATTACTTTAATTTAGAGAAATTTGCATAAATGGTCCTTGTGATTTGATCAGATTGAACATTTGATCCCAAAATTTTTGTATGGACATTGCAATTTTGATCCTTAAACTTTAATAATTGCAATGTTAATTCAAACTCATATGTAAATTTTACACTTTTAGTCACTAAAGTTAAATTTAAATATTAGATTAAACCTTATAAGATACATAAAAATTGAATGAATTTAATGTGAGGGTCCAATTGTGCAATGAATGCACAAAGTTTGAACTAACTTTACAAATTTTAAAATTAGGGATCAAAGATGCAATAAAGTTTAATCACAGGGACCATCTATGCAATTTTCTCTTTAATTTATAACTCATCTCATCTCATTAATCTTGATAATTATCAAATCGTTTCATATAAGATTAGTAGCATAAATTCTTTATTGGATGGGTATTAGGACCAACAAAATAATATTCAAGATAATTTCTTTGCATTTCACAGGTGAAAAGCACTTGTAAAAGCAGTACTCGTGCATTTCTCTCGTAGAAGCCTTAAGAAGCCCAAAAGGTACCCTCAATCTGGGCGTAAGCCCACTAAAAGTTAACCCATCTTGGGTGAGCCCACGATGGATTGACCAGTCATTAACCCAACAACCTAGTATCATGTTGGTTTTTTTCCCTCTCTGTTTACATATACCTTTACATATATTATATAAATATGATTTTACAACGTAGCTATTAAGCATCGAAGTGGGTGTGGAGCTTCAAGCATATGGACCCTCTAACTAATGTTACATCACCATCAGGCCAAGTTAAAGGGCTAGTTGATAAGATTTGAATGATCAAGTGCTAAACAATAAGAGATTTGAACCATTAAGTGTTGAACCACTAAAATGTCTGACCCATTAAGAGGTAGTATATTAGTATATTGCTTAACTATCCAAAGTAAAATGTTTTATTAATTCAGATAAAAAGTTTTAACCATTCAGGACTAGTATAATGCTTAATCATTTAGAGACAAATGACTGAACTATTCAGATATTAGCTTGTGAATAAACAGTTTAAACCATTAAGTAATAAACCATTCAGAGATCTGAATTATTAAAAAGCCGAAACTAACAACCCCTAAATCGCATTAGCTTCCTCTTAGCATTGTTATCAAGACCCCACTCCACTATTGTGAATAAATTTTTTTAACCTATGTCAGCTTAGTGATTTTCCTTTTACTTTGGATGTGCAAAATGCATCATTTCTTATAAAATTTTAATGTACTTTGCATTTCAAAAGATCGAATCATAATAATCAATGTTGTATTTTAATAACCAACACTCTCATTCTATTTAAATATCAAATCAAAATAATCAATGTTTTTAATAACTAACCCTTTCATTCATACAAAGTTGGTTGGTTAAGGTGATGGTGATAGGTTATCGATGACCACAGTGAAGTTTTCAAGCAGATCCTGACAAAGGGAAGATAGCTGGGGTTGGTATTTGTTTTTTCAATATTTTATTACATATATTTATCTTTTTAAATAATTTGTGTAAAATATAAAAAAACCCGTTAATTATCAATAGTAAGTTACAATATTAGTATTTTAGATATGAAATTGTTGAAATACTTTTTAACTAAAAAAGGTTAGTGTTAATACATAATAATACAACCCTTAAAAGTTATTATCCAAACTATTAATTTACACAAATCACATGGACTTCACACGTAATTATCTTTTGTTTTTGTAAAATTAAAAATTGATTTTAATAATCCAAACTATTGACTATTAACCAATATTTATCACAACAAACAATTTGACCCGTATTAATTCTAGCTTTTGATTTTGTTACTAATAACAATCATTATTGATAACTCTGTTAGTTTTTTATGTCGTATCACGTGCACTGATGGAGTTTGAGAACTCCTATAGGATGGGAAAGGGGGGCGAAACTAATTTTTTTAAGGGGGCAGCTCGATATATAAAAAATTTACACTACCAGACAAAAAATTTAAACTACAGACCGAAAATTAACACGACTCACGAAAAACAAGGGGCGGGGGCCCCTCCCGCCCCTTATAACTTTTGCCCTTGATCAGATGAAATGTCTCGTGACGTGAGTACGTGACATATAATATATTTATAATCATAATTAAAAATAAAAATGCATTACTCAATTCTTTTTTATTATAAAAGATTGTTTAATGAAGTCATTCAACATAACGCTTTTGTCATTGTTTGTTTAGTTTGGAGACAAATAGACATAAAAATTGAACAATATATTTATCTTTTTATTTTATTTTATTATGTAATACGTTATGTCACGAGCCATCTCATGTAACACGTCATAAAAAATTAACCTGAGTCAACAAAATCAAAATTCGAAACTAATATCGGTTAAATTGTTAGTTTAGATTAATATTAAGCAATTGTGAATCGTTTGAATGATTGGATTTTAATAATATTTTTACATAATACAATAAAACTGTTATTTTGTGAAAAAAAAATTAACCCAGTCAAATAAGGAATTTCCCTTTTGGTTTTTATGGGATAGTCTGGAGTTCACATGATCGCACACGCATACTCCATCTCCTCGTATGCTGAAAACGGTAAAAACCCTTCTACATTGTAGTCAGCGCCCTTCATCAAACCCACAACACCATCCGCACCTACCCAAATCCATTTTCAATTTCAGTTCATCCATCTTTGAATCTAATTCCAAATTATCCATTTCCAAAAGGTCTACTTCTGATCAGGGTTCGTAATAGTTTTCTTAAATTAGGAGCAAAATCAAAATCTTGCAACCCATTTCAGAAAGTAAAGAAAAAAAAAGGCTTCTGATTAGGGTTCTTATTGTTTCTTGAATCAGGGGCAAACTTTCTTGATTCTATCGTTGGAAATTCTATTCAAGATGGATGAAGAACAAGTTAGAAGTAGGGTCCGTGAAGATGATGAGATCAAGAGAAGAAAAGAGGGAGTAAATGGGAATTTGATCTGGAGGCCTGTAAATTGGTTTAAAATGTTGAGTGATGAATTAAGCTGGAGATTTGTTTTGGCTGTGATTATTGTGTACGGGATCAATCAGGGTATAAGTATAGGGTTGTATCGTGTAAGTGTGCAGTATTATATGAAGGATGTGCTGAAATTACAACCTTCACAAGCACAGTTTTACTCTGGAATTATTCAAATACCTTGGATTATTAAGCCTCTTTGGGGTCTTATGACTGATATTGTGCCAATTTTCAGATTAAGGAGAAGGCCTTACTTCATATTTGCTGGTATATTGCAGTTCTTACTTTACCCTTTTAGTGTAGTTTTCATGTGCAAAAGCAATGTTAATTTTGTTGCAAATTCAAAACATATACTTTTTTTAATAAATTTGTTAGCAGATTGTTGTTTGAGGGCTCAAATTATCAATTTTGAAGCTGAAATGTAGCTGTTTGTTTCCTGCACCAATGAAATTTAAACTATAAATTATAATTAATTTTAAAGATCTATACTAGTAGTCCATGATATAAGTTCTTATAGTTCAGTTAACCTTTGCAAAAATAAGGTGGGTGTCAAATTGGTTCAAATTGAGACAGATCTAACAGGGTGAGCCAGGTTCGGTTTTCCAGCAAACAATTTCCCATTTTTACATTTTTGTGAATACTTAGTGTGGTAGTTATGATTATGAGAACATTATTATTCCAATAATAATATAAATTTTAAAATAGAAACATTTTTAGGAGGTTGTATGTACTAAAAATAGACTTCGGGTAACTTTCAACCTGTTTGAATGCAACATAACCAAAATCAACAGATTCATAAGTAAACAGGTTGAAATCACTACCTCTGGTTTCACTTCATGGATTATAAGCTGAACTCTAAATATAATTCTTAAAATTAAATTGTTGCTTCATTGTTTCAGGTTTAGTTGGTTCGATAGCCATGCTAATACCAGCATTTAGCACAAACTTGCCACATATATGTGCTATATTGTCTTTTATGACAGCTGGAGCAGGGGTCGCTATAGCAGATGTGACAATTGATGCTTTGGTAACAGAAAACAGTATTAGTCATCCTACTCTTGCTGGTGACATGCAAAGCTTGTGTGGAGTTAGTTCTTCAATTGGCCAACTTGTTGGGTTTGCTATGAGTGGCATTCTTGTTCATATAATCGGACCTCAGGTTCTTTGCTAGTAACTATTTTTGTACTCAAAAGTTTCATTTATGGTTAACAAATACTTAGAAGTAATTTGATTTGAGTTCAACCTCGTGTAAATGATTATTGATTGTGTCAGTATGTGTGCATTTCAGGGTGTATTTGGGGTATTAAGTATCCCTGCTGGATTGGTCATTTTGGTTGGAATGATGTTGCAAGAACCTGTTGTCCACAGTTATTCTCACAAGCGGGTAAGGTTTTTTGCCACTTGTAGTTGTGATAATCAGTTTCTAGTGTTCTGAAAGACAGATGATGCTTCTCTTTATTTACGGTTATGCTAGGTGCAAACAAAGTAGGTTATCAAATATTTAAAGCTAATATGAATGACTTTTACAGTTTACTCTATACACACAGAGGCATCTTCTTTTCCCAGAGAAAATGTTCTCTTTGGTCTTTTTTATAAAGAATTGGGTTTTGTTAAACACTGAAACAATTGGTTATTTATAAACCCTAGATGATTCATTTTGGATAAAGACTATGAAATAATGTTTGATTAGATATAAGGGATAAAATCATGAAATAGTAACCAAGTTTCAATACTGGTACACTAAAGGTCACACAACCTTTTTTCTAACTACAAACCACTCAAGTTTCAATATGTTCCATTATTGTGAAATTTTTCATAAATGATTGAACTGAGTGAGCGAAATGTAACATTATTTAAATTTGGTTACTAGTAGTGACTTTTCTTTCACACTCAAATGCTAAATTTGAAAAGAATAGTCACATTAAATAGTAACCAAGCTTTATAACATGTCCATTCAATAACAATTATGAAGGTTTGGTTACTACTTAGGAACTCCTTTTAAGTAAATTGTGGGAAAGCCGGCCAACCTATTGAACGCCAATTAAACTATTGTTTTGTTCTTTTGCATTTTAATAACTGGTTTTGATCAATTATCTGATCATTACATCTTTAAACAAAAAAAAACATCCAAACAATATTTTGTATAACCCATTTTATTTCAGCTGATTATTTAATTTTGATATTACTACTAAAATATCTTGCGCTTTATATGGTCTTATGTAGGTAAGCCAACAGTTTTTTGATGCTATAAAAACCATGGCAACAGCCCTGAAAACACCAGATGTTTGGAGACCGTGTTTGTATATGTATCTGTCACTTGCATTAGGTGTGAGTATTCATGAAGGAATGTTCTATTGGTACACAGATGCAAAAGCAGGCCCGTCTTTCTCACAGGTATTCTAAGTAGAGTAATTTCAGGTACAAGTGAGGTTGACCCAAATCACTTTTATCCCAACAACATCAATTTTTGTGAGGCTTTATGAATTAAAAATACACTTTGGGTTACTTTGAACCTTTTTGACTTGTTTTCTTTTAAGCTATAGTTTATTTTACATGTGTGACCTTAGACACCTAACCCGAATTGACCAAATGATCATGACTGGATGGAAATTGTCATCATTAATCCTTCGTGTCATTTATTGCAGGAAGTTATTGGATCCATATTCTCTGTGGGTGCAATCGGATCCCTTTTGGGTGTTCTTCTATTCCAAAATGTGTTCAGAAGCCACCCGTTTCGTGGTGTATTATTTTGGACCCAATTGCTCTATGGTGCTTCAAGTCTTCTGGATTTACTTTTGGTGTTGCGTTTAAACTTAAGCTTCGGTGTACCTGATTACATATTCGTAGTAATGGATGAAGGGATTTCTAAAATGATTGGTCGTCTCAGATGGATGCCCCTTCTTGTTCTCAGCTCTAAATTATGTCCCTCTGGGATCGAAGGCACTTTCTTTGCCTTATTAATGTCGATTGATCATGTTGGCACGCTTACATCATCATGGGCTGGAAGTATTTTGCTTCATGCCCTAAACGTCACAAGAACACAGTTCGATAATTTATGGGTTGTTATATTGATTCGAAGTTTTGCAAGACTTCTTCCAATTGGGCTCTTGTTTTTAGTACCCAGTAGTGATCCGAATTCAACTATTCTTCCTTCTGAATTGCTGATGACAAAAAAGGTTGATGATGTATTGGAATCTGGGAATTCAGAAATGATGTCATTGGTTAATAATAGCATATGATTGAAGGCGGATTGTTCATCATTCTTCATGGGTCAAAGCAGATATAATTAACACCGATGAGACTCGAAGATGTATTGTTTGATCATTGATGAAACCCGAAAACGATTTATGAACATGCTGCAAGCACTGTGGTTTGAACAGATTGTGCTGCAGTTCAGTTGACTGGAATGAAGCAGGTTATTCTTGAGAGCATTTGATTTATGTACTATTTTAATCTGTGACTTTCAATTACAAGATTTATAACTTTTGATTTATTGATAATAACACATTTACAGTTGTCACTTGTGTATTATTGTAACATATTAAAACAAATTGTACGTATAAGAGACAGATTTTCATGGTAGATATGTGATAATTTAAACAGGAACATGCCCAGTGCAATAAACAAATTATACGTAAGATACATATCACTAGAATAGTGAAACAATACGTATCTTTACGTTGAACCCATTTCGGTACACATGTAATTTGATACATTTGGTGCTATATCTCTGGCTGCAAGGGCAGAACAGAGTAGATGATCTATAATTCTATGTATTATAGGAGCTTTGTATATGCCAAACAAACAAGATGATGAATGAATGTGAACTTAAGGATCTTGTGGGCCTTCATCCTCTTCTATGTTCTCAGGCTCCTGAAGCATACTCATCAACATATCAACCTGGTTCTGCAACATAGCATTTTGTCGTTCGACGTCTGCACGTTTGCTTCTTTCATCCAGTAGCTGCAGCTGGAGATGTTCCAGCACACGCGAGTCCTCTTCTAACTGCTCATTTAGGCCATCAATCTCTCTGTCCTGTAATATTAACTCGTGTTCATTGTTCTCTGAACCACTACTTCATGTAAGCTTAAAGTGTGTTTTACTCAAAAAATCAAGTGGTGTTGAAAACTTGAAATAATAACAAATTTCGTCATCAAAATGTTTAAAATATTGTCTGGACTTGGGTTGATGTTTTTCGCATGAATAAATATACGGGTCGTGTTTGGGTTCATCAATTTAACCTGCTGACCTGTTAGGGAGAAGTGTACCTTTCGGTTCATTTCTTGTACAGCAATCCGGCGCATGCTTTCAACAACATCGACGTTTACAAGCTTTCTCTTCTTCCCAATGAGCCATCCGCGTGGGTAACTGGCAGAATCAAAGTCCGGTGGGGGGAGTAAAGATTCAGCTGAAGGTCTTCTACCATTCAAATCCACTATTGGTTCAAGAGGTTCAAAGAGAGCCTTACGTTTCTCTGAAAGAACAGTTGCCGGTGCTCTTGTTTCTTCCATTGTATCATCTCCTTCCTTGTTGTTTTCGGTTGTTTTATCAGCTTCCTCTTTCATATCCTTGTACAAGTTCTTCATGCTAGCTGCAACCACAAAACTGTCAATCAATATAAAAGAAAAGGGTGATAACAAGAATTATATATTGAACTACGATTACTTTTTCTCATTTTACTTTTCTTCTATGAGGACCTATTACCGGTAAACTCTAGGGACCTGCTAGTAGGAGACCAATGAAAACAACGTTTGAATCTAAGATCTTTACTCGAATAGAATAAAACGCTTACCATTACACCACCCTAACTTTATTAATTTAAGTAGGTTAGCTGGGGACATATATAACACCACTTCAACAAGTTAATAACTTTATTAAAATTAAGTAGCACCAAAAAAAAAATAATATTTAATTACAAGTAGTTTGACAAATATCTTATGATATTAATATAATGACTAACTAAAAATATATTAATAATCAAACTTAATAACTTTATTAGCTTCTAGCCTTGCACATGAAAATTTTTTCTCTAAAAAGATTCTAAAAAGAAAAAGGTAAATTAGTTGGAGATAAAGACTCTAAAATGAAAAGGTAATTAGTTGGAGATAAAGACGTAAATGTAACGTTGTTTGAAGCTGACCGAAAAAAGTATGGCATTTCTTATTAGAAAGAAAAAAAAAACAAAAACAAAACAGCACGCACAAGGGTAATTCTATTATTACTACAGTCCTGTGGTTTGTTTAATGTTAAAAAAGTGTTTTAAGTATCACATAAGCATTAATTTAAAACCATGTAATCTTTAAAGTGAAAACATATTTAACGTCTAATCTTACAATGCACGGTCATTTAAAACGCATTTTAGAATAACTATTTTAGCACCAAGTTACTTTACTTTTGGTTCTTAAACAAAAATCAGTTTTTAATACATTAAAGTACTTTTATCAAAAGAATTATTGTATTATTATTATTATTACTATTACTTGATCGTTAATGTTAGTAGGAGGTAATGTATGTATTAAACTAAAAACCAAAACACAGCTGGTAATTACACCTTTTGAATAAAAACAGGGAAAACTTTTATTAAGGGTTAATATAAAAGACTGAAATGATTATTTAAAATTTTTAATTTAACATCCAATCATTTTAAGGATAAAATAGACGTTATACTAATCCAGACGTAATGAACCAATTAATACCGACGGATTTGCAAGTTTAAACCCATTGCAAATCATGAGTACATGTTAAAAAAATGAATCGTTCAACTAATATTCTATAATAATTATTATTATTATCAATAAGCATTGACCTTTCCCACTGGATAGTCTGGATTAATTATAACTTTATACTAAACTTCCTGGAAAACTCATGATTGATGAACGTTCGACATAGACACATAGATCTAATATTATTCACAGTTGAATAAATCTACAGTCTATGACTCTATTCAGATAAAAAACATTCAAACAGACAGCCTATTTACGAAAATAATATTAATGATAATAAAGGGCTTATTAAGTACGTACCTGATCTCTTACGAGATTTCCAGAATACAGGAGGAGCAGAAGACACATGAGAGAAGCCATTAACAACCACCTTCTTATCATCTTCCATCACCTCAAACAAAACCCACTATCAATCAATCAATCAATCAATCAATCACTTCAATTCACTAATCTTGTTCTTGTTTCATACCTCCAACAACAGATATTGGAAGAAGAAATACAGAGATTCTTGTTTAGCTTTGGTTTGTGGCTTTCTTGTAAATCTAATGTTGTTTGTTGGTGGTGATGGTGGTGGTGTTCATTCTTGTAAAACGTGTTGTTGTCGCATACCCACAAGAGGTTTTAATGGCGCCGATAGAATCGATGATGTGAGATTGGACGGTTGAGATTTAGTAGTGGTTGGGTGTTGTCTTTGTTTGTCTGCTTTCTTATTACTCTATCTTTGTGGGACCCTTTTTCCTGCAACAATGGAATACTAAGAAATTCGGATAATTACCATATTGCACTGGATGTTAACGATAATCAAGAGTCAACTCGTGGGCAGAAGAGTCAACAAAGCAATACCTCTGCTTAAAGTACTCATTTTTGATTTTACACACACTTCAATAAAGATATACTTACTTTAAACGAAAAATTACCCGATTAACCATTTGACCAATCAAATTTACCATAATAGTCATTGACTTGAAAAATATCCAAAATGTCTAACGAATCAAATAGCAACAAATGTCCAAATATCTCCGGTAGCGATACCATTACATGTGGTATCGCTAGCTTTATGTTTTTAGCGATACCAATGCCTATGGTATCTCTATTGTATCACCCAAAATTAAATAAAAAATAGAAAAAAATTAGATATCGCATTCCAGCGATACTCCATGAATATATATCGCTCATGTATCGCCAGCCATCGATACACACTCCCTCGTGTATTGCCGGTCAAATAAAATAAAAAGAAATATCATTGTCCTCACGTATCGCCAATTTAAATCCCAAAATTTCATTGTATGTAAACTTTTAAAAATCTAATCACGTTTCAAAAATAGAAAAACAAAAAATATTTTTTGAACAAAGATATAACCAATTTAAATCCATATTTCTTCATTGAATATCATTTTTTTAATTTAGCCACTTTAAGATAAACAAACAATTATTTAAATAAAGGCTCACAACTTTTACAAAAAATATTTCACTTTATATTATAATAGACATAAAAACAATCTCACCAGTTTTCATAAAAAAATAATCGTTTATTATTAATTAAACTTCATAATTTACACTTTTTAAATCGTATTTTTATTAATTACTGAAACAAATTTTTGTATCGTTTTTTACTAAAAACAATTTCTAGATATATTTTTATAATAATTTTTTTAGATGCATTTAAAAAATAGTTTTTTATTAATAAAATTAAACTACATTTTTATAATATAAAAACGGGCGATACAGAATCACGGTGTATCTCCGTTGTATCTCTGGCAAAAAGTTGAACCGGCGATGCCAAATCCCTGTGGTATCGCCGGCGTATCTCTAGCAAAAAAAATGTCACGTGGGCGATACCACATGCACTGGTATCGTCACGTGGAGATACAATGGCTATGTTGTAAATTGAATTGATCAATGGCTATTTTTATAAAAAAAAATTGATCAAATGGCTATTTGAGTAAATTTCTCTACTTTAAAATTAAATTCAGCACTTTGATGTCATTTTTCTGTGTTTAGGAAGTGTTGCATACTTGCATTTCTTTCCGGTCTTAGCACCCCTCAGATTTTATTAAATGTATTCATGTCACATGGGTGTATCTATTCATGTCAATGACTCTTAGATTTTTTAAAGTAAAGGTTATGGATTGGAGTCTCACTAAATGTAATATGTTTCAACTGTACCAAGGGTTTTACTACAGTGGGCCTTTAGTTGGTGTGTTTCCCTTGAAATGGTGGGCGAGCCGGGTCACCAGCGTTGTCTGTGTTCGCGGGCGTAGGTGACTTTTCGCTAATGGGTTTACCCGGGTGACCAGGCTTAAAAATTTTTCGTTGGCCTTTCAAAAAAAACATGAATACATCGAATAAATAACTGTATATGGACGTATAAAAAGTCTTATACAAGATGTTTTCAACCGTAGACTTATGTATGTGAAATCAAATGAGCATACATTGGAGTATACAGATCTTACATTGACATGTAGAATCAAAATCAATTAAATTAACAGAGGTAGAATTTGTAACTAAGGGTGAATAAAGTCAAACCAAATCGAGTTTGACTTTCTCGAGTGTCAAAATATGGAGATTAACCTTGTTATCAACTTGATTTGTTGGAGAACATAGTTGTGCATTAGTTTTAAAAAGAAAGTCGAAAGGGCAAAATGAGTTTGTGGGTCAACCACCGGTCTAGCCTACTTTGCCGGTACTAAAAGGAACATATTCAACCAGAATTTATTTGACCTGTTATCCAACTCGCGCTTCTTCTACCTCTAGTTACCATCATGCTAGACCTAAGGTTAAACGAAGCCGCCTTCTTGTAAATTTCCTAATACAGCATTATACTTGAAAAACTTCAACAATTTATCCTGCTTTATGAAAACACAAAGGTTCTTTTTGGATGTCAATGTAATGCTTTTCTAGAGGTTGAAGAACAATGATTAAAAAAGTTCAACATATCTAGATACAATGTTTTTCTCAGGTCGCTGCGACTACAACAGTTTTTTTCAATAGCTAAAGTCAAGTACAACTGTTTTTTCACTGGAAAAAAAATCAACTAAAGCGAGTTGAACTTGGGTCTATATTTAGTCAAAAGTTTGAGCTCAAAGTCACCCAAATATTTTAGAAAAGACCCAGCTTTATGCATACAACCTCCTAACTCCGGACACTAATTTTTTTATCGTGCTAATATCGTCAATTCTAATCATCCCATTAATATAGTGGACAAAAATGTTTTACAAGTCAAACCAAGCTAACCCACCCACCGTGGCACATACTTAAAAAATGACCCATTTCAATCCAACCCATTCTGACCATTATACACCCCGTCTAGCCCATTCAAAATGCCACAACTATTGCCCTCTTCCTATATCTTCTTATTATATATCACATTATTTCTACCACACCACCACATAAAACAAGATATACTGTAGTAAGATTTAATTGTAGTCTGTCTTTACTTATAAAAATCAATGAGTTAATAACAGAAACAGTACCTGCCACTTCTTTCCCCAGTCAAGTGGCATGGGCCAGGGCCCAAACCAGGCTCCAAGTACAGCACCATGTGCAGGTAAACAGATCATATAATCAATAGATCCAATTAGCCTGCAAGTTAAAAATCAGGCAACTATACCACATAAAAATGGATGTTGAACTGAAACAATGAAGATGCTCTTATTTTGTTGGCAGAGAGTAAAATTATCTAGTTTGTACTTGAAAATCTACAATATTGTAATTCAGTTACCTTTTTTCTGTTTTAAAAAATGAGCATTAAATACTTTATTGCCATATTATATTTAGCTGTGACAGATTGAAGTCAAGTGAACAATTTATATCATTACAAACTTACTTTGCATGTGCAAATATACGGTGCCAAATTGTCAATCAACCCAAGAAGATTCATAGACAGAAGCTGCAGGGACAAACTGCAATCAAAATATATTACACATACAAGATTAATAAGAGATGTACAATCTCTTAAACACATGGATTTAAACAGATAACTAAATGAGGCTGGGTCAAACAAGTAACAAGTTTAAATAACCCATGACATGATCGTGTTTACAATCTCCAAAACTGTTTTACTAAAAAAATGGAACCTTAATGTAACAGTGGTTCTTATAATAATATCTAATACACATTAATCGTTTATAAAATTTAAAAGTACGTTTAAGAGGTCAAGCCCACTCATTTGGCCTGGTCCTAAATTTCATTCAATTTAACCTGTTACCCAACCTGCCTAACCCAGTAATTAATCCACATATAAGGCAAACTGCAAACTACCAGCAGGGCGAATAAATAACTGAAATCTTATAGTTAACTGGCAAGTGTAATATATATTCCCAGGTGACAATAGTAGAAGAGATGAAGTGAGAAATAAATTCATTATTTTTTAAACAAGAGAGCAAATTATATAGCTGTAGACTCACAGTCAATGCTGACAACTTTAGAGGCCAGTTTAGGGTTCTCAGAATGTATCTGGCATTCATAAAAGAAAGATATCAGCTAAAATTACACATGCTTATACAAATGTATCTTTAGAGTGAATACTGAAGCATAATATATTAATGATCTTTAGTGGCTGTTGTCAATGCACTTGGAGCCACCGAAATCAAAAACATGATTTAATGTTTTTTTTCTTTCTTTTTAGTATTCTCTTTTCTAGCTTCTTGCTAGTTTTTATGAAATCTCCGCCGTTCAAAAAAAAAAAAAAAAAAAAGATCATAGGATATTTATAAAAAGAAAAAAACATTCTACAAATGATTAGATATATATCTATATATCAATGTAAAAAACTTTAATTTCTATCTATGATAAAATTATGACCACAAATGCCCTTGTATCATGCTATCATCCATAGGGTTAGATGTTTCTCAAATCCTGTAGTCATATATTAGGATGTTTTCTTTCTGTGGGTGACTGTCAACAACAGCAAAAAGATCATAGAGTAAAGACTAACAAACTGGAAGCCCCAATAAACCTCTAGCTACAGCTTTCAGGTACTGCAATGTAACATTTGTAAAAAAAAACCCATAGTTAAATGTATATCATGGCTTATACACACGGTATCCAAATAAAATGAAAATACCAAAAATGGCGAATTACCAAACTCTGATTATTATCTTTCCGAAAGAAACTGGATATCAGTATCACAACTGGCGCCTCAATCAACTGCAAGAACAAATTCAAGTTGTTAAGGAACGTGTTTTTTCAATCCAGGGTAGAGATATGTTGTTAAGTGCTTAAATCAAAGAACTTAACCATACATATGATACCGGTTTTGATAATTATCCAAAGCATTTTAATATAACCAAACGATCACTTACTTTTCTTTTCTGACCAGCAAAACACATACTCACTGCTCTACGACTACTCTACTCCTATATTAACTACATCAGCACTCTGCATGATTTGAACGCACGACATTCTAGTCAAGGAATACACCGATTTACCATCAGGATGTCCCTAAAATTACTCTGTCAATCTACTAACAAACTGCATATTTTTGGTAGATCATCCTGCCCAATGCAGATACATCTCACAGATTTCTACATACTATAAGATATTAAGATTAAGATACTAAAATATAATTGACAACAACCAAAATGAAGGAAGAACAGTTAATAATAACAACTAGGCATCATCATCAAGATTTAATTCATAAGTAGTAAATAATATCTGGAATAAACTTTTCATGTATTAATCAACAGTAAAACGATGATGCTACGTATATTTGAACTAAAAACAGTTTTCAAATCAAACTTACCCATACTAAACGGATAGTTTCCACTGGATTATCCATCAAATTGATAGATGATACATTAATCGGTAGCGAAAACGATGAAGTTAACCCAATCCCATAAATTAAATGCGAAAGAAGTAGTTTCGAAGGTGATAGGTTTTGTACCCGGCGATAAGCTGTTGGTGGAATCTGGAACAAGAGATCCGATCGTGACGGATATGGACTTCATCCGAACCCGACATTTGTTTTTGGAGCCTCCGACCCGTTTAGGTGTTCATATGAAATTATAAGTCTAACAAACAAGTAGAAGAAAGCGAACCAAAAGAGAGATTTTAAATCAAAAATCAAAAATTGCATGTTGACTGTTGATCGAATATATGATTACTTTCTATAAAAAAGAGAAGGATACGGTTAGAATAACAACTTAATAACGATTAATTTTATAACAAGTATTAAGTGTTAGCCTATAACTCCATGTATTACATGAGTTAAATAAAACATATTAAATATTAATTATGTAAAAATATTTTAGTTAATAAAAAAATTTTATGATTTTTTAAAACTTTTGTTTTAAAAAAGATGTTTTTAAAACATTTCAGTCTAAAAATGTTGTTCTTGAAAAAATAATTTCATTATTTCAAAACTATATTGTTAAATTTCTTTTATCATAATACTTTTTCGCATATAAAAAACTTGCTTTGAAAAAACTCCGAGTTTTAAAAATTTTAAAATGGCTTATATAAAGCTTTTATTTTTAAAAATATCAGTTGTGTTTTTATGAACACTATAATTAAATTTTAAAGACAAATCAATAAAACAACATCATTGTGTATTTATATTTATAAAGTACATAACAAAAAACAGCAATTTTATATAATATACATGAATAATAACAAAAATATCATATAATGATCTAAAACACATAATACAATGATGAATGTATATAATTAATAATAAAAAATATTTGATACAATGACCTGCTGTATTATACACGATCACATCATGATTTGACTTATTTGACATAATGACCAAAGTATCATACTCTTAAAAAAAATAACACACGTGAAGCCTATAATCCGTTTTAGTATTTTTAAATTAGATAACGATAAATTTTATCATGCTTGAATACACACCTAATAAGGGTATGTTGAGAGGATAGAAAGTACGTTTGGTTACTCCCATAACAAGTTTTAAAAATTTATTTTCTATGTCTAAATAGTAGTTTCTTATTAATAGTTATCAATTAATTAAAACCGTAATAATATAATTACTACTATTACTATATTTAAAATACATTGGCATGAACACAGGTACACAAGAATTTTATGCATCCTAGTAGAAGTCATTTGTGTATGAGTTAGCTAGGGTGCTTGTGGGTGACGAACAGACTTTTAAAAATTATAAAACACGTAAAATCTAATACAACTTTTATAGAAACCCTTACAAATAAATATGTGAAGATTGGTTTGATTAAACAACTAGCTAAAAGTTATGGAACTAACAGTAGCTAGATCTGAAACATGATTTTTAGATTCAAATTTATATTTATAATATGCACATTAAATCCAAAGTCTTAACTATTGATCTAAATCCAAGAGAATAATATTCACCTTAAATGATAGACTCATTCTAATACAAGCAAATACGACAATATGTTTGTCAATATTTGTAAAGATGAAACCATAAAATACTGTCGAATCTTAAAAGCTAATCAAACTGGTTGTCATTTTTAAAAAAGGTATAGCTACATCTCTACAACATCCTAGATTGTTTTAATTAAAGATTTACTTAGGTAAATTGAATTGTAAACTCCAAACTATTACTTATTGATCAATAATAATTCATACTAATAATTTGACTGGCGACATTAACTTTCTATTGTATTATTAATGACAGACCCAACAACATAGTAATAAAATATTTACATTTTATTTACACTTTATTTGATCACAATAATGATTAGAACGAAATGAAATAACAGACAAACGAAATTTAATGGAAAATAAATGCAAATCGAGTGTAAATCTATGATCATTATATTAATGAGTTGCCATTGGTAGTAAAATTAAGATTTGGGACTGTTACTGGCATATTAAATTAATGATATGAATTATTATCCCTAATGACAAATAGTTTGGTTATTAAAATCTAATTTGCCTATTATTTATTTATTTATTTATATGTAATATGTTGATATCCTTGTTAGAATAATCCAACAGTTAATTAAAAGATTATAAACATAATTATCATGCAATTTAGTTAAACAATTAACGATGAGAAAGCAGGTCTATGCATCCTTTATATAAAAAAATTTATAAATAGACTTGATATTTCATTCGTTACTTCAACAATTAGGAGTCATGAGCGAAAAAAAAGTTTCAACCATGGTAAATTAACGCATATTTCACAAAAGCCTAGCACAATCATAACATATAAATAAAATAAAAAATCAACCATGGTAAATTAATGCATGAACGTTCAAGTGTTGGTCATTTGATCCTCAAAACTTTAACCCACTTCTTATCGCACATGAGCTTTTCTTATAATTATGTATTAGGGTCAATGAGTCATAGATCAACTGGTTTAAATAAAAACATTCTATAACTTTCTAAAATGGATGTCATAGGTTAGTGTCTCACGAGGTGCAATATGCTCCAAGCGGACCAAAGGGCATTTGGGTGGTGGGTTTCTCTTGAAATGGTGAGCGAATCGGGTCACCAACGTTGTCTGTGTTCGGCGGCGTGGGTGGTCTTTCACCAATGAATTTACCTGGATGACCGAGTTTAAAATTTATTCGTTGCCGTTCAAAAAAATTATGCATTAGGATCCATAAAAATAACATCAAATATGTATGATATATGAAACAAACATATGACATATGTCTAAGTTTGGTCATGATTGGCGTAACAAGGTATAGCCGTATTCAAGCAAATAGTTATCGGTTTAATCAGACAACTGAACAAAATAAACCGTATAAATCAATTTTATTGGTTGAACTAGTTTCGATTAGACATGTTTTTAATCCGAAACGTTTTATATATTGTTTAGGGGTTTTTTTTAAGACCGAATAAACCGTTATACGAACCGATAAACATACTCGGTTCTTACAAGGGAAGTGAGCAGAGAGAAAGAAAAAAACAAAGAGATACAGAGAAAGTTGTTATGTGATTATGACCGGGGCGTCCGCTCTGAATTCTTATTTCAAGTAGTTCCATCAAAATTCTCTCTAAATTAGATCAAAACAGTTTCTTTATACACCTTTTGAGACACAAGTTGGAATATTAAAAGAATCAATATGTGTAACATGATATTATAAAATAAATAAATGGAAGTCGGGCAAAAATGGGCATCCAAAAGCGCAAATGTGAAAGCATTAAAAACAGATGTTCCGCTTGTTACCAGTCAAGTCCTTGCGGCTAGATGCTAATTCAATAACTTATTACTTGGTCAATTATGCACACCTTGATAATGCATTATGCATGTGTTTGTCTGACTTTATAAAACAAGAATACTTTTAACTACAAATAGTTCCAATCATAAACTTATATAAACAATAGTATTTTAGGAAAACGTTGTTTCACTTTGTTAATAATAAATAATATTGTATTAATAAATATAAATAGTTTGTTAATAATAAATAATATTGTTTTCATGTTTCAAGTAAAAGCGAACTAAGGGATTGTATGTTATATACTTATATTCACTATAAACAAAAATATATATTTTTTCTAAAAAACACAAATCATCTCAACAATATTTTAGGATTACACTATGACTCAATAAATAACCTCGTTGACATATGCCATCAATCATCATTAATTTTCAAATTGAACTTTCAATTTAAACTTAACCACATGTAATTTTTCATATCAAATTCTTAACTTTCTAAAATTTCAATTTACTCATATACTATAGATAATTTACTACTTTAACGCTTAATTTTTTTTATTAATTTGTTTTTTTCTCAACAACTTTCTTTTGTTTTCCGTCTGTGTTTAATTATTTATTTCTAGACGTCCTGTTATAAGTTTTGTTAGAAACGAGGTTCTATTCAAAATAGAGTATTTGTTTGGTATCATATATTATATCGATTAAAAGTATCGTGCTATTAAAAGAACAATGAAACCGATGCCAATCGAAAAACATTGATACCGTATGCTATATATTGTTTTCTATCCATGTTTTAATTTTCGGAATCAAGTTGACACAACTTTTTTATTTACTTAACCACATTAATATCATACTTGTATCGAACATAATAAAATGCACAAACACGTCGTAGCACACAAACTTACTGTTTAGTTTAAATTTTAAAGCAAGAATGGATTTAAAAAAGAAACAAAACACCACCTCATTAATGCACATTTGACCAATAAAATTCTGCTACCACAGTTTCATTTATCATTCACTCCAAGCTTTCACTTGAATAATTAACAACTAATTAAATGCCATTTCACTTTCTAATTCGCATGTAGCATGCACATGGCACGTTAACCACACATAATAACCTATTAACCACACTAAGGCATATTCATAACGTAAAAAGTAAGCATCTTAGATTTATCACATTTTAGAAACTTAATCCAAAAGTTTACTATAGATCAATAATAAACATAAAAAGGTAACCAGAATAATATTACGATCTATAATGCAACACATCTGTGTAATAGTATCAAGTTTCAACAACATCGTAACTGTATGCTGTTCCATATACATTGGAATTAATGTACGACAGTTATTATTCCGTTAAAGATGAAAAAACTTGTGTTGTGTCTTGTGTTGTGTCTCTGTGTCATACCTTTTTCAAGTTCTAAGGAAATGCGGCTATCTGTTTGCCAATCCCCACATGCCTAATTTTGGAAACTCCATAGAAACAACCAAATTGCACAACCCTACTCTCGTAAACCCTAAATTTTCAATCTTTCTTCTTTCAACCTCATAACCCTAAATTGCCCATCAAAATCTTGCAATACAAAGCAGCAAGATTGCTGCTGTATTGTTGATTATTGTTGTTTGTAATCTGTCGACCAATCTTTTGAATCGTAATTGTTGTTTGAGATGGATTTGGGGTTGAAGAAGAGGAGTTTGATGAGTGAAGATGATCATGAGCGAAAGAGAAGGAAGCAAGAAGATGGTGTGGGTGAAATCAGCAAGTATGGCGATGGAATGTCGTGGGTTAGAGGGTGTTTGATCGGTAAAGGGTGTTTTGGGTCTGTGTTTATTGCGAGTTTGAAGAAACCCAAATCGAGATACAGCTCGTATCCACCAATTATGGCTGTGAAATCGGCTGAGGTCTCTGTTTCGTCTTCGATTCAAAAGGAGAGAGAGGTGTTGAATAATATCCGTGGGTGTCGCAATGTGATCAGATGTTTTGGGGAAGAAATCACCAATGGAGAAAATGGTCAGATGGTCTACAATTTGCTGCTTGAGTATGGTTCTGGTGGAACCCTAGCTGATCTCATCAAGAAATTTGGTCGCAATGGGCTGCCGGAATCCGATGTTAAACGTCATACTAGGTCAATTCTTCGTGGGTTGCGTCATATTCATCGTTGTGGGTATGTTCATTGCGATTTGAAACCCGAAAACATCATGCTTGTTTCTACTTCTGTTGGGGATCGATTCACTGCTAAAATTGGGGATTTGGGGTTAGCAAAGAGGGCGAAACGGACGAAAAAGGGCAAGTTAATCCCTTATTGCAGAGGCACTCCGATGTACTTTTCGCCCGAAGTTGTGATCGATGGTGTTCAAGAAGCTCCATCTGATATTTGGGCGATTGGGTGTATTGTGCTCGAGATGTTAACTGCAAATCCACCTTGGGATTCGAAAGCAGACGTGAATGATGACGAGATTATGACTCGTATTCGCGAAGTTAACGAGTTCCCTGCGGTTCTTAACACGTTGTCGAGTGAAGCACAGAGTTTCTTGAAGGGTTGTTTCTCGAGGAAATCGATATACAGATGGACTGCTGAGATGCTGTTAGCTCATCCTTTCCTTGAAGGGATAGATGACGTTGATGAAGATGATGATACTAATAATGTTGAAGATACAGGTGATGTTTTTGACATAAACGCCATCAGCTCGTTGGTTATGCCTGAAAATGAAGATGATGACACGATCAGTTTGTCATCATTTTCAAATGGTTTCTATTCGTGGTCAGAAGAAGATGTTGATGTTACTGAACACGATATAGATTCATGTTATTCTGTAGAAGAAGAAACAAATGCCACTGTCCCATTGAATGAAGTACACCAATACCCTGTTACTTTCACCATATCTTCAGGCGTCTAGATAGTTTATAGTATGTTTTATGAGAATTTAAGTTGCATACTTTTGTTATGTAGTTATGTTTAACTTACAGAGTACACTTGTGAAATCTGATTCATTCTTTGTGTTATCTGCATAATGCATGTTGAAATAGGTATGTTTTCTTTTGTTGGTACCTGGATTTTGGTATGATAATTTACAAATTTGGTATGTTTTTATAGGTTGTATGTTTCCTTAACATACCCCTTTGTCTCTATCTTTTTTTCACATAATCCGTCTATTAGTTTGGTTTGCATTACATTTACATTAAATGTATGTTTTGTCTTGGTTTCGAGTTATATGTCTCGTTGGAATCGTATGTTGCGTATTTGATTGATTGTATTTTGGGTAATGTTGACATGAATTGTTCATAAAAGGGTTTATTTTTATGTTAGTTTGTTGCATGTAAGGTAGGAATGCATGATAACATGTTAAAGTTGTTTGCAAAATCAGAAGCATGATAATTTGAAACTTAAATTGTGGTTAATAGCTGCTGGTTCCCCTTCATGAAGAAGATGATGTTATGAATGGATTTTTAGATTTATTTATTATAGGCATATGATTATATGAGAACTTTTGAAAGGGTGTGGTTTATGTGTGGGCCGTGACAGAGGATGCATGGGCCACAGATTAAGCGCAAATTTGTTTTGTTATGGGCTGAAATATTGTGGGCCCTTAGTTGTTGCTCCATCTTAACTTCTTTCTAGTTTCTGGTGAAGTAATGATATAAAGTCCAAACAAAATCAGTTAATGTTAAGACAAATATTAGTCAAGTCTTTAACTTTTGTTTAAATTCCAAAAATTGAGTTATGTTATTTCGTTTTGAACACAGGCACCAGTTTTATAGTCGGGCTTAAAGCTAACGTACGTTTTTATGAATTGCATGATTTGTTTTGTAACTTGCGTATCGTATACTGTTAGGATGCTCATTCTAATTTTAGCAAAGGAAAATGACTATATTGGCATTTTAGGAAAATATTCTAAAGAATTTTTGGATAACTTGTAAAGTGAGATAGATATATAATTAGAAGGCTTTACTTTTTACTAATTAATGGCCGGTTTGACGTATTTTGTTTTTAAGCAAGTTCTTAATATACTCATTTGATCTGACTATACCCGGCAAAACGGGCGGGTTTGATCGGGTAGTGTAACGGGTTAGAATGGGTTCGGGTTAAAACGGGTTCGGGTCAGGATGGGTCAATTTAAAAACGGGTCAGGACGGGTTAGGGTCAGGTTGGATTCGGGTAAATATATGTTCGGGTCATAATGGGTCAAAAGTCTAAAAATTGAAAACAATACATAAAGTTCAAATAGGTTGCATTCTGGATGGTATTAGTATACAATGAGGATTAGGCCCGTCGATTTTATTCGTACCCGATTAACCCACCCGACCCGAGCTCACTCGTACCTGAAGAAACTCGACCCGAACAACCCGAAAACCGATAAAACTGTTTTTATTCGGGTCGGGTTTCGGATAAACTTTCAAACCTCAAAACCCGAATAAGCCAAACCGATTAACTCAAAACCCGAATAACCCGATCAACCCATATTAAAATTGATCGAATTGTTTGTTTATCAATTGAAAAGGCATAGCTTCACTCTAAACTAATGGATTAAATTTACAGAATAATGACGAAGACCACGAACGTCGACGTCAGTTATGGCGATGAAGACGTTGGTGAAGGTCTTGGGTTTCGACAACAAATATGAGTTTTCACGACTAGTAGAGTCTTCTTCAAAAACCGATCGAATGCCATTGGAGGATAAGTTTACACGTTTTTATAGCGAAAACCTTAATGATTGTGTCATCACAATGATTTGAAACAACTACACCACTTCGGGTTGAATATTACATTCATATTGAGGATAATTATGAGTTGAATTTTAAGAAAAAACAACATTAAACAATGATTTGTGATGAAAATAAAAAGATAATAGACGAAGTATTAAATCAAAATTCACTAATGGTGATTTTTGAATGGGATCTAGATATTTGATAGGATGAATGAACATGTTGCGAAAGGTTCAAAGCCAAACGTAATAGTGACCCATCATGACCCGTTGAGGGTATTTAGCATCGCCCATTTTAACCCGTTTCTTTTCTCCTCAGCTTTTAAATTACCCATCCTAACCCCTTTAAAAATAATAACTAACGCATCTTAACCCATACCTTTATAATTAAAACCCAAATCAACCCATTGAAAGCAAACGAGCTAGTATTGCCAGGTCTAGATCTGACTATGTGTTGATTCATATGATATGTAGTGATTTGGGATTGAATAAGTTTATTGTTTTCAATAGATTGGTAGGGGAAGCTCTCGTTGAGGTCAAGGCGAGCTTGTCAATGTTCGACTGGTGTAAATTCATTGTGATGTAGATTAATTGGAATACGATAGGTAAGGTAACATCTAGTCATTAAAAAAACTAATCCCAAGTAGTACTACTGCACCACCCATCTTGGCACACCTACTTGCTAACTACCCACTAAACTAACCAACTTGCAGACCCAATTGCTCCATGATCCGTTCTTTAACCCACTTTGAAATTTCCAATGACCCGACTTTATCAACAGATTTAACCCATCAAGATTATAAACTTGAGCACAACGATTCCCTCATAAACTTGAGCACTCATTTGTAAAAAAACGAGTATTAATAAATATGAACCTAAAAAGGTTAAATTCCCTCATGAACTTGAGCACTCATTTGTAAAGCAAGCAGACTCCTTTTTGTTCAGTTTATCTGTTATATATATGTAGCAGCAAAGCATGATCACAAAACAAGTATAATTCTCTTTCTTTTTATGCATCAACCAATTTTTATATGTAAAAAAAAGATTCTGTATTGGCTGTTCTGTTATAGGCAAAACAGTAAAGTAAAAGCTTCAGAATGAAGTTTATAATACAGTTGCTTTTACATGTGCTTCTTAAGCCCTTTGAGTTGTGCAACTATTCAAGATAAGAATCTTAATTAGCTCTAGTGAAGATGAGATCAAAGATAATGGTATATCTTTTCTTCATCTTTTTATCTAATCGGGTCTTTCATGTTGTGCAATTTATACTAGTCTTTCCTACTCAAATAGTCCAACCCTTGAACAAGAACATAATGGTAAGTATTTATCCATCCACACATGTTTACATCTGTGGTTACATACTGATATTATATAAATCATATACAGGGGTGGAGACAATGAAGAGCTTAAATAGCAACAAACATGAGGTACAACATGGGAGTAAAGATATATTAATACAAGGACAGAAAGCACGCCGAGGAGGCGCACATGGTGGTGGTGCAAATATGGATCGAGGTCATCATGTTAGGCGTAGCATGGTGCATTCAAAGCTTACAATGTCATTTATTGTCACTTTCGGGTCGTTTATCCTTCTCCTTTTGGCCTTCTAAGACCATAATTTCATATTGTCATTCAACAAGGGTTGTTTTTAACATTGACTGTCATGATCTCGGCTCTACCGAACACTTATGTGTGAACCAATCTGGTGTGGATATAATTCAAGTACATAAATCAAAGATCTTTTTTTTGGGAGTGTAGGCAAATGGGATGAGAAATTGATGTAAATCTTATTTTGGGGTTTTGAAAGGTTTGTGAATTTGAGCTTGTTTATTTATGTGCTAACTTGTTTATTCATGCTTGAACCAAAACTCACTTGTAAAAGTAAGTAGGCTTCATGTCCCTATTTATGATTAGTATGTTGAATTTCAGGCTCAACAAAATTTCATGAATATATGGTTGATAGTTAATGTTATTTCTATCCTTTTCTTATGTGACCATCTTTTTCTATACATGTTATTGATAGTTAATAACTACCAACTAAAATTTCATGGTTGATATTCACTTATCCATCTATTTTTGCATCTTTTTAGTCCTCTAAGATTACAATTTCAGATTCTTTTCCTCAACAAGGTTTGTTTGTAACTCTAAATGTGATGATCAAATATATATTTTACAATATATAAGACCATACTTAATTACTTACATTGATATAAAAGAAATAAACCGAAAAGCTGATGAAAAACTGTTACAGCCTCCATTGGCATACACCAATACGCGTGGAAAGTTTTATGAATAGTGAGTAATAGAAAACCATATTAGATATCATATAAAAACGTGCTGAAAAGTTTCATGTGTTCAACCTGCAGCGAAATGGCAATCGACAAGCTCCCATCGTTAATCGGGCTTGGTAACACGAAACTCAACCCCTCATACGCTATCCCACCCGGGCCCATGAATATGGGTCGGCCCCACCCAAAGTCGGCATCATGAATCGGGAGCCTAGCCCAGCTCGTTATTCCAAGGTTCGGGCACTTAAACGTGTGAGCCCCACGAACCAAGGCCTTTAGATCAGGCTGCAGTTCTAAGTAATCTAGTGCGGATCTTAGATAATCATTGTCCATCCTCGCCAACGCATCATGGATTTTACCCGCGGCATACCAGGTAGGCTTTGATTGTAAGTCACCGGCTACTGCTATCGGGGTGGTAGTGAAAATTACATTCCCGAAGTAGCCAGGTGGCAGTGACGGGCGTAGGCGGGCACGCCCGTCAGTTGCAATATATAGCTTCGTGTCCTGATCATCAGCAAGGCCACGCGCTTTACACACGCACCTCCAGACATGACCCGATAGCATCTCATATGAGCTATAGTTGATTGTGTTGCCATCTTCTTTCGATTTGGCTTTAAGCGCATTGAGTTGGTCTCGAGTTAACTTGAAAATGGAGACCGCGGTCTCAGGTTCTTGTTGGTCGTTTGTGGTTTTGGGTGCGGCTTTCAGGGGAGGGGCGGGTTGGTACTCGATGTGGTTAAAGGCCGGCTGGGGTGGGTCGCGGGCTCGGAGAAGGGTTCGGTCAATGAAGGGTGGGATGGTGAGGTCAAGACCACGAGCCATATCGGACCAAGTGTTGATGAAGTGCAACCCAGATGCCCCATCTGCAGCATGGTGCTGCATCCCAACTCCTAGTGAGACCCCACCGCATTTAAAGTAAGTGACCTGCATGATGGATGATGATATGACAACATAACTAAACCAATTTCAAACGAATGATTTTATCAAATCATAAATTCCAATTTGTCACATTCAAATTGAAAGTAATACACAACAATTTCAAATGCGAAAATTACCAAAATAACCCCAAAAATCAAAGTGAACATGACTTGTGAAATTAGCTAAAGTATCAATATGTCACGATCAGTCAATCGATCATACCTGCAAAACAAGCAGCGGATACGATTCGATTCCTTTCGAATAGTCAACGGCCGGAATGAGTCGCCGGAGTTCCAACGTGGGCGCAAAGTCACCGTAATCATCGACCACACCGTCGGACTCCGCCTCAACGAACAACACCCCTTGTCCCCTACAGTCGATCTCAATCCGACCATCTTCATCCCTCTTCAACCGCCCCCCATCGGGTAAAACGGCACCAACACCTTACTCAACGCCTCCTTCATCACCTTCGGATCGAAGAAGTTGGGGTCTCCATTAGGCCTGTAGAAATACACACTCGGTGTGTGGAAATTCGGCACCACGAGGTCCAAATTCGAGTTCCATAAGTTCACCATCGGCGTCTCCTCCGCCGGCCGTACCATCGTCGATTCTCTCACCTCGATCTTCATATCTGATTGTTGAGATCAATGGACAAATCGAAGGGGTTTGATGAAATGTGAGATAAATGTTCAATCAGAGATGGTGGAATATGGGTTGGTGTCAATTTGGTGTGAAGTGGGTTGCTTGAAAGTTGAAATACGGGGGCTTTTATAATGCAACTCTTTTTCTTTGCGATTTCACCTACCGCGCCTAATGGGGGTGACCTAATTAAAGTTTGCAATTTTGACTTTGGTCGAATTGGTCAATAGAGTTGGAATAGAATATTGTGGATTTATGTTAAAGTAAATATAAAAGCTTAAAAGTTAAAGCATGTTTAGCAGGGAAGTGTGAAGAATTTAGTTAAAATTTAACTATTACAGGGAGAAGTTGATTTAATAGTATTCCAAGTTAACGTCTTGTGTTTATGTGTTTTTCTTTTTGTTACTTTTGTATTGATAACTTTATTAACAACGTATCTGACTATCAGTGATGATATATCGTTTTCAATTAACGAATAAATTTCTGTTTGTTGGAAAAACTGAAACGAGTTAAACTCAAATTTCTCATTCAAGCTCCAATCAACTAGTAACTAAATTAAGTGACGAAAAGCTAGTTTGTATATTTTGTGTAACAAGTAAAAAAAATGTGTCTTTCAGATTAGAAACATATATACATGGTAGAGTCTGAAGACAAGGGCCATGGTGCTAAATCTTGGGTACAAAATCGATGAGGTGCAGGCGATTCGATGTAATCAGCTGTCGGTTGAGTTAAAATTCATTGGGTACAAATCTATATTTATGAAATTAACCTTTTAAACTAGACTAAGTTAATTAAGTTAATCGTCCCCCAAAAATATATTATCAGTGTTAAAAAGAGCTCTCTATTTATTAGATCACTCTAAAACATATAACTATTATAAGTTCAAAATAATCTAAAACATTGTTGATTGAAAGTTGGTACATAAAAAGTTAAAATATAAAATAAAATAAAATATAGGCACCTATAAACAATATTCAATTTATTAATATCAAAGTAAAGGTTTTGTCATGTATATATATTAAATATTCGTAAATCATAACTTTACGTATGGTAATAAACTACATATTTATATATAATTAATTAATGATTAATATGGTGATGGTAATGTTATTAGCACAAAGAGGGTGAGAAAATGTTTAGGATAGGAAAGTGAATATTGTTGGGTGGGTGTAGAAAAGTTGGTGAGATAGTGACACAAAACATCAACACTTCACCAACTCTCGTTTGCACTAAAATAATGAAAACCGGAGATATGTGTTGGGCCTGTGGGTCCAAGTTCGACCCGACTAAGTGGTCGGATACGGAGCACCCACACATTGGATTTAATTGATTCCTTTGTGGCTCGGTGGTGTTTTAGTTGCAATCATGGTTGGCCGGATGTTCTACTTGTTGTTTAAATGATAGTGTTTCTTTCATACCAAACATATGTATCATTTTGTTACTTGATTATAAGATTCATGAACCAAACACACACAAGTGTCATTGATTTCTCATTCCATCATCTTTTACTAACCTTTTGTCAACCCACACCTCAAATAGATATACTTTAATTATGAGTCACACTTATCTCAAAGCTCAAAAATTCTACACGAATTATTCTACACGAATATATAATTCACTGGTTTATATTTGAATCGAAAAAGGTTAGACTAAGTTTCGAGTCAAATCCAAGGATACATTTTGTTATGTTCGTGGGTTTGTGGTTGACTTGTTAGAAAGGTTTTAAACATGATATATTGATATATAATATAAATCTTAAAACAAATTAAGTTTTTTTGGTTTATGGGCAGATAATGTAAAATTTTATGTAATTTATAGTAATTATAAGGTTATTATGTAACTAATTGTAATGGCTAATTTGTAAATGTTGTTAGAAATATCATTTTACCATTTAAAATGTTTGTACCTTATGTATTGAGTGAGATAAGTGTTTTTAATTAATGGTATCTTAAAATACATTTTCCATATGCTTTATATATATATATAGTGTGTGTATATATATATATATCTTTATTTGGATGTGGTCTATGTAATAACTTAAACTATTTGGTATTTTACACAACAATTTAAAAAGCTACAAATAATTTGACTTAATCTAAAAATAAATAATATGTAAATTTGAAAATTTTGAAGTATTAGTATTAATTCAAGTTAAATGAAATTTGTTCATGTCAACCCGTATATAAACATGTTAGTGTTCAGGTTTATATATGTGACATAATTTTCTAATTATTGTTAAGGTTTTGCATGTGTATAGCCTCTTATTATAATAAGGATTTATTTAAAAAAGAATTTAATTATTAGATGAAATTGATCATAACATATTATAAATAAGCTATTATCCTCGGTGGTACGCATATTTAAATCCTATAGTTACGGATTTGTTGTGATATCTTATATTAAATACAGTTATAATATTCATGCAACATAGTCATACATATAGTTGTTACCAAGCTTGCTGCATTGCCAATAACTTTAGCATCGAGGTGCCGCATGATCTCGACTGCTTCCTAATTGTTGACATCACATAATAGTTTTTCTGTCACAAAAGTAAAATTCACATTATTTGGCATGTATTAACTATATACTAAATTTAACTCGATGGATTCAAATTATACGAGTAAAATATTTTAAAGTCATGAAAAGTTACTACATGTTTGAGAAAAGGAGATATAATACCGAATGGATATTAACGGTCCTAGGACTGTTTCTGCACTTATACATATGTTTAGGGCTGCAAACGAATTAAACGTCTAGCCAACAGTTCGTGAACTATTCGGCGGGGAAGTTTGTTTATGTTTGTTCGTTTAGTAAATGAACAAACACGAACAAGAAAATTTCATTCGTTTAGTTAAACGAACGTATATGAACACAACTCGTGTTCGTTCATTTATGTTAGTGGGCATTCGATAACGTGTTTGTTTATGTTCGTTAATGTACATTCGTGAACGTTAAATAATTTGTTTGTTTATATTCGTTAATGTGTTCATTTATGTCCTTACTTTTTGTGTCAGTTATTTTGATGACTATTATATCAATTATTTTTTGATGTTTATGTTAAGTACTAATTTATATTTTTAATTGCTTTTGTGTAATGTTTGTAATAAAAATGTAAATTGTATTCTAACATTAATCTATAATAATTTATATACGTTTGTGTTTATGAGTTTCTTTGTGTTCGTCATATTAATGAATAATTGTTTATGTTCGTTTGCTTTTGTGTTCAGTAAGTGTTTGTAAACAGTTCATGAACATGTTCACTATCTTAATGAACAAACACGAACAAGGAATTTCGTTCGGTAAGTGTTCATGAACAGTCTATTAACAAGTTTATGTGCTTAACGAACGAACACAAGCAATACCTTGTTCATGTTCGTTCAGTTTGTTTACAGCCCTACCTGACCTGCTTGATTCAAGTAGATTAACATCTACAAACAATGAAGGTTCTTCTATCAAGCACGTTAAAAACTATGTCATTAAGCAAATATCCAGGTTTCAAATTTTTATGAAATATTTAGACTCCAAGAAAGATTAACATTTTTAATTGGCAAGCTGAGATGAGACATATTCCAACATTGCAGGCTATCTCTAAAAGAAACATTCGGCCGACTCCATAATATGTAATCATGTTAGAAATGTGACAAAACGTTTTATGATATTTTCATACCAATAAAATTTGGGATTATATCAATATATGGAGTAAAATCCCTCTCGTCTTGGCTTTCTGCTATCTGGATCTTCCCGAGTTGCATAAAATTGTGTGGTTGAGCAAGTTAAGACATAAAATGCTATATGTTATTATTCTTACTACATGTTCGTGTATCTAAAGAACGCGAAATGAAATACTTCTTAACCAAGTAAACTCCTGTTTCCATATAATATTTGAAGATGTTAGAGGTGTTGGATTCTTGTGGGCAATATACAGATCCAGAAAGTGTTAGATTGGATCTTTTGAGTTTTGATTGATTGTTTATGTAACAGCTAGTTAGGGTAATGTAACATTTAGCTTTCTCTTTTTTATTTTGTCCAGCTATTTAAGGTTTTTATTCTCCTTCTGAGTTATGGCCCCTTGCTAGCCCCTCTTGCTTAATAATATTTGGTATTAAAGAAAATATATACTCTTGGAAGTTGTGTGGACCTTTATTAAAGAAGCAATTAAGTTGATTTGTCAAAATTGAAGACTACTTAATTTGCACTTTCGTGGTCCACCGACCGTTGTCATTTCATTTTTCAATGTTGATCGACTTAAGTTTTTATTTAGAACCACAAATTCACAAATGGCAATGACCTATATAAGTGGGACATCAAACGAGCTGATTATAGCTCAACATAATGGTGGGAAGCTAAGTTTGAGCATTGATATTGTTGATATGGACCAAATATTATCTAGATATATCATTGACACGCAATATCTTGTTAGTTTATTTAGCATTGAACAAATAAGTTAAATGCATTTCTCACTACAATCATTTGTATAATTTTATAAAAAAATTATGTTTGTGTTTGTTTTGTGCCACAACTGTCAATGTATTGATGACGAAGCTTGAACCATACCATATGAGTGGCGGGGGCGAAAATAAATGGGGTATCCCAAATAACCGGACTTTATTAGTCGGCCATTTAAAAAAATAAATAAAAAACTATTTACCCTTTATAAAATGAAATGTCTGAAAAGAACATGACCCTCTTTCAAAGTTCACCACACAACTACATTTGGAGGCAATTGAATGTGCTGACGTAGCTTCGATCTATGTTTTGTACTTTTGTAGCGTATAATCACATGATGATTTTGGGTTAGCATTTATGTTCAACCATAAATATGTTACCACAACTGTTTCTATTTGTTTTTTCCCTTGAAATAGAAGAAACTTAAATATTCACATTAAAAAATCGGATTCTTATAAAAAGTAATTAGATTCTTTGCTGTTTAAGCAGGTTGCACGTAAAGAAAAAACCAAATAGGATCACGAGTCGAGTACAGTTAAATGTGTAGGACTCCACACAAGGTGCATAGCATTAATGCCAATTAAATTATAATAGCATGCATACATAAAATAGCATTCAATTATCATTTTCTATATCATCCATCGGTAGCGGATCAGAAAATAAATTTTTGGGGGTCAAAAAGTTTTTAGGAACGGGTCAAAAAGTTTTTAAGGATAGTTATGTATTAGTAATATTAATTCTTTTGGTTCAGTACTAGTCGGATCCATGTCACATAAAAAATATTAACAATATCAAATATAAAAGATAATAAAGATGCTAATACTTCATGAGGTTATGTATCACTATACGCATACTAAACCAAAAAAAAATTAGGGGGAGCGGTCCCCGTTGAAAGTACTTAGGTCTGCCCCTCTATATCACAAGGGGACATAGAGTTGTTAAGTGGTGTGTTACATTGAAACATTGGACTTTTAAATCTTAAATCTTAGTGTACAATTGTGTTACATACTTATATCTATCCTATAAAATCTAATAATTATATATATATATTATATATATATATTATATATATATATATAATATATATATATTAGCAAGTTTTTTATGTATTGTAAGTTGTATTTTATGCTTCATGGGTTGTACCCAATTTGTTTTAAATTTTTTTAAATTTTTAATATTTTTATTCTATCCTAATATTTTTACATCTTTTAAAGTTTAGGGTTTTAGGCTCAATAAAATTTTACTTTCAAATTTGATCCCCTGTACTTTTCATATTTTATAAATTTTTCGTTTTACGTCTCGGTCTAAATATTACGAGTTAACACACCATAACGTGCATTTGTGGTTTAACATTTTTTCATCTACTTTTCATTTGATTTATTTTTTCTGTTATTATGGTTTTTTTGTGTTGGTGGTCAATGACGATATTGTGCCATTAGTGTTACTTGACTAGTTATCATCTAAAGAATGAAAAATAATTAATAATGTGTACTATAATCACAAGGTCTTTGCTATTTTTAGGGATTGGATTCCGGTTTCCTTTAAGTGTTCGAGTCATTTATTATTATTTCTTTTAATGAAAATTGAATCATTGACGAATCATTGACCCACCCGATCATTTTCATTACTCGAGTACAAAACTCAAAACCACTCTCAGAAGAAATTTCATCTTGCGTGAGAAAAACATTCGACCTAATCTGAAATCCACATTAATTATTTTGTTATAGGTGGGACTTAGGGTAAGAGAGGTACCCACACCATACACAATTACACATTACACTACACCACACTATACAAATTCAAATTTGGTTGCGGTGATGTTACCACATCACACAACATATAACATCCACCAAATTTCAAATTATAATCTGAATTTGAATTCATTTTAAATTTTCATATGATATAATTTTTTTATTAAACTTATTTATTCTAGTGTATCATATGGGTTATAAATTTAACCAATATAAAAAAATAACTTTTCGTTTTCCATTTATTAAACCATTTAAACAAGTTATAATAAGTTTATAAATTGTAAAATAAAGTGTTCTAACATGGAAAGAATGGTTATATATCAAAGTTTTTTTTATAAAACTTATAAATTTATACAAGTTTATAGGTTGTAGTGAGAATTAGATTTAATTTTAATTAATTAATAAATTATTCTTTTTTATTCATAAACCCTTTTAAAGTTTTGAAAGACAAATTCAATTATAAATTGGTTTGATAAGTTTGGGGCCAATTTTGTAATTTCCAAAACTTAATGTAGAAGTTTTTACATGAAATAATAAAGAACCTAAACATCAGGGACCAAGATTGTAAATTGGTTTAAAACTACCCAAACCACCCAAACCCACACCCGTCGCCAGCCACCAACTCCGACCAAACTCCGGCGACTTCACCACACCTCGAATACCCTTCATTAACCCAATTAACTCCATTAAATCGCTACATGAACCATTTTCGAACACATGACCATGTTTTAATTCGAATTAAGACCCCGTTAACCCTCTCGAACATAAACTGAAACACCAATTAAATGTCTCACCGCGTTCGTTATGAAACAGCCTTAGATGGGTCTATAGAATGGCGTAAAAACCTTCGAATTAACTTCCTTAAACTTGCTATATCATCAATTCCATTTGAAACACGCACAAACCCCGTATTCGATTATCACCATCTTCTTCGACCTGCAACTTAGTCGAAATCCGTCTTTTGAGCAATTTACATCAAAATTTATTAAGGATTTTCATTTATCATCATCATTAGAAGCTTCCTACAAGTTTAATTTGGTTATCAACCTCGCTTGCATCTCGAATCGACTTTAACTCAGTCGCAGCTATCCTTATTTCCATCTTCATTGAACCCGAACTCAATCACGTAAGTTTCACTCATCTATATACTCGATTTCACTTAGGGATCAAAAGCCCTAAGTTGGATTCCGTTAAGAACTTCGAATTCGTGTTCAATTTGGATCAAATCAAGTTAGGGTTTATGTGAAATTCGGGGATTTCAAAACTGATGTTTATAAACATTTTAAAGAGACTTTATAACACAAATGCGCTTTAGCTCGACCGGTAATCATGACTCATCATAGGCATGAGGTCCTGGGTTCGAACCGAGCCTCTGCCAACTTTTTTTTTTAATTATTTTTTTTACATTTCTTTTATTCTGAAAACTATTATTATACTGTCACACCCAACCTTGACGGCGGAAACTTCAAGGAGTGAGAGTTAAGACCGTTCACAGCCACATAATGCTATTATTATTCATAAGTTTCAAAGGTACATTACAAACATAAGTCTCAAATAAAGAAGACATAATAAGAAATATAACAAGCTCATTCATTTAATTAACTAGGTCCATTCCTAGGTGTGAACAACTTCAAAAGTGGCGATCAAGCTTGAGTATTTCCTGAAACATGTTAAAAATAAAAGGTCAACAATAATGTTGGTGAGATTTCCATAGTTTGCATACATAAGTATATAAAAGATGGCAATTCATGTTGTAAGTTAGAGAACAAAGTAACTAGGGATGTAGACAGAATGCACAATCAAACCTCGACAAAGTTTTACAAATCTCAAATGTTTACAAGTCTATACGATTAGCTAAGTGTACTTGGATCAACCAAGCAGGCTTGTCTGGCTCATAGATCTATGACTTTGCTAGGCTAGCAATAGTTAATGATTTTACATATATTCGACATTACATGGTAGCCACAAAGTTCAACTAACCACAACATACAGGTGAAATGCCATAAGTTTACAAGAATCAAACGTGTTTACAAGTGCAAAGTTTATAAAGTAACATGTTTCACCCCAAAGTGTAAAAATATAAAAAAAGGTATAGAAATACTCACTTGATCAAATAAGTATATAATTGGCGATTAATAAGAAGTATAATAAGCAAGGTTCCAACGTAGTCCTTCACAAGGTACCTAAGTATATATATTTACAAGATTTAAGTTTTATTGTAATGAGTTTACCAAAACTACTTTTATAAACTTCAAATATTGTTTTAAACCATTAAAGATTTTCTATAATTTATTTAAGGCTGAAAGCCTTTAAAAAAATACATGAGGTTGCCCGGGTTCGAACCCGGGACCTCATGTATGGGAGGCAAATGTCCTAACCAATGAACCAGGGTCGTGGCCTTGGTATCACATGGTTTTCATTTCTTAAAAAAACCATATAAACAAAACCCCCAACTTCTTAGAACCCTAGAATCGACTGGAACCCAAATTGATCATCAATTCGTTGTTGTTAATCGAATTAACCATGGGGCTTTTACTCCCCATGCTTAAACGAATATAGTCATGTGTTTAATTACCTGGATTAGTGTAATTTCGATGGAGATTGAGAACAAGATAACCGCGACTGAGAATAGGGTGGGATTTATAAGATTTTGTTGTTGAAAATCCAATTACCCGTAATATAATCTTCCTTATACGATGAGAAACAATAGCCCTCTGTCAATTTGAGTTAAAGAAACTCGGAAGATCGACTCCGAATAGGTTGCAGGTCGCGGTATAGGAAAGAGTCGGATGTGGGGTTTGTGTGTATCTCAAGTGCAACTGAGGGTTCAGTTAGCTTTAGGATCCCGATTAAATGATTTGCCCTCAATTACAACCTCGTAATTTGATCGTTTTGACCCAAACGGTCAAGTATTGAATGTGAACTTTCAGTTTTGAAATTTCAGGGTCATAACCGCTTGTTTAATTGAATTAAACATGTTTGTGGCTTCCAAACAGATTAGGGAATGATTCAATTGAATTAAATTGAAAGGAAAACGGTTGTTTATTGTGCATAGGAGTCACCGAGAGTCGCCGGTGGTCGCTAGAGGCTTGGCCAGAAAAACAGGGTTAAAGGAGGGGAAATGTTTTGATTTTTAAATTTACACAAACAACCCCTCAATTTATGTACGTTTATTATTTTATGCCAAAACCTTTTAATTAAAGTTTATAAAATGACATTAAGGCCCCCTTGACTTCTTAAATTCAAGTTTTTAAACATTTCTAAGTTTAATAAACTTTTACAAATCATTATTATTAATAACAAAATTATTATTATTTTTATTTTGTTAACATTGTTATTATTAGTATGATTATTGTAATTTGGTATTATTAGAAACATTAATTATTTATTAAGTAAATATTTAACATCATAAGCTTTCAAGTTAAAGAATTAAAACAACTAAGGCAAAAAGCATAAATGACCATTAAGTTTCACATATGGCAACAATGATCCTTAGAAGAATTTAACGCTGCAAGCTTTTAATTAACTCAAAAATACAAGATGTTACATATACTAATTAATCTAAATAAAAATTAGTTTGCTAACTAAAATATTTCTGAAATTATTAAACTAAATTTTTGAAAGGGTTTAAAAACTTATGTTTTTTTATTTAATTACTTTGTAAAAGGTAACAAAGATAATAAAAATATTATTAGTTATTTTATGTAACAAAGATAATAAAACTATATTGGTTCAAATGTAGATTATTTTAACATTATAAACCTACATGTTTTAAATAAATAATTATTGAAATAGTTATTTTAATAGTTATTTAAATAATTAATTATTCTTTTATACATTTAAACATGTTATATATAATTAGTCAATAATGTATTCTTTAAAATTTTATTTGAGATTTTTAAAACTTATAAAACAAGATCACTTTTTATTATACATTATTTTAAAGTCTTGACAATAAATCATATAAATCATTTTAAAAGCTTGATATTAAATATTACACTTTACTTTTATTATGAGATTTTATAATAAATCATTTAAAAGTTTAAAACTCTATAAAATGATTTTAAATAATTTTAAAGTCATTTAATAAGCATGAAATTAATCACCTTTATCAAGTTTTAAATAGTTAATTATTAAATTAATTTCTTTTCACACATTATACTTATTTTTTATTAAATCAATAAATTAAATTATTGAATCATTTTAATCATTCTTGGATTTAATTGATTTATATTATCTTTATTAAACCAAAACGTAAACGATTCATTATTTCATTTAACTATTTAAACCCCAAATTTTCAACTGAAACCCTAGTTCACGTTTATTTATTTAATCTTACCTTTATATACGTTAGGTGTCTTGTAAAAGAAATCATTGAGGCCTCGTTTAATCTCTTATCATCATTCTTATATTTATTTTCCATGTGAGTATTTCTATACCTCTTTTTTGCACATTTTTACACTTTGGGGTGAAACATGTTACCTTATAAACATTACATTTGTAAACACGTTTGATGCTTGTAAACTTATGGCAATTCACTTGTATGTTATGGTTAGTTGATCTTTGTAGCTACCATGTAATGTCGAATAGATGTACAATCATTAACTATTGCTAGCCTGGCGACGTCATAGAGATATGGGCCTGACAAACCTGTTTGGTTGATCCAAGTACACTTAGCTAATCGTATATACTTGTAAACGTTTGAGACTTGTAAAACTTTGTCAAGGTTTGATTGTGCATTCTTGTCTTACATCCCTAGTTACTTTGCTCTCTAACTTATAACATGAATTGTCATCTTTTATATACTTATGTATTGCAAACTATGGAAATCTCACCAACTTTCAAAGTTGACATTTTATTTTTAATATGTTTCAAGTTTACTACTTGTGGATTCTCTTCGTGCTCATATAAGACTTGGACCTAGTTTAACTTAACATGTTATTTTCTTTGTTTGATGCTTTTGTATTGTATGAACTTATTTGTCTTGTAATGTTTTAATAAATAATGTATTTAATAATATTTCAACTTAATTAGTTCCATGTGCTATGAGCAATCGTCTCCCATTCGTCCGCCCCGATGATTCCGCCGTCGGTCGGGGTGTGACACAACACCACACCACTATACCACACATAAAAGTTCGCGGCGTCAACATGCTGAGAAATTTAAAAAATGTGGTGTAGAGAGGGGGCGGTGTTGTCACTTGACGGAGACAGATTTCGTGGCCTTACGGCCTGGGGGCCTCCACCCCCTTAAGCCCAAGACATCCTCCTATTTTAATGAAATCTTAAGGTATCTCACTTTAAGTTAAAAATAATTGGTTATCGTTGGAGTCATATAAACCCAAAACCCGTGTCAAATACACATTTCGAGTTGTAAAATTAACAAGAAATCATTTGTAGATTAATTATTTAAACCCAAAAACCGTTTATGTTTATTTAAATCTTTGATTAATTATTTATTTTGTATTCTGTTTCTTTAGTTTTAATTTCATTTGGTATGTTTAACTACTTTTGTATAATTTTGTTCTTCATATTTAATTTTGTTATTCAATTATTTGCCTAAGATAAAATAATTATTAATGTAACTATATTGATTTTGTTATTATTATTATTATACTATTATGGTTGAATTTTCCTAAAAGCAATTTCCTCTTCAAGTGAAAATTCTAGGCTTGAGTTATATTAACATCTAGTTTTTGTTATTGGAACGATCATCTCTCTATATTTCTCTTTGTAATGTGTATACCTATAACAAACCTCAAATTCTATCGTTTGTTGTTTTCATTAACCTCACCTACATCTTATCTTAATAATTATATATTCTTGAATCACAATTGATGTTCCTCTTGAAAAAGGGTGGAGTGCATCTTTCACTTCTTACCATCTTTTAATGATCACTTATTCATAAAGGCGTCTCATTTATCATTATTAAACTATCCACAAAGTTTTAAAATTCATCTTTCAATCGTCCATAGACCTTCTTCCTAACTATTTTAAGTTAGTATAAACTAATTAGATTAATTTACTTTAATTTAATTTAATTTAATAAATAATATATTATTACATAAACAAATTACGAGACTAAAAAAAACACTTTAAAAAGGATGCCTACTAGCTAGTCTAGAGATGGAATGTGTTTATGCTTAATAATATGATCTATGAGGTCGACTCAAAGGTTGCCGCGAGTGTCATTAATTCGCAACCCGAAAATGCTAATCGTTTATTTTTTTAAAAGCATATTATGCGAAATAATACAAGTATATATGATTTTCTAATCTTATCTAGATGTCTTGCCCGTGCTAGTAGAAGAGCTATTCCGTAGCGAGCTTTACTTAAAATATTGAAAATTATGGTAGGTTATACTAAAAAAATGTTTAATCTAAAAAGCTAATAAGGACTATGAGCTTGACACATGTCTTTTTATTATTTTAAAAATGATGGTATTGCGGTCATTTTGTCAATATATCAACTCATTGTGTCTTATACGTTTATTGTATCATATATTTTACGTCATTTGCTATGTGTGTTAATCATTTGTGTTTTACATTATAGATCATTTTGTGTTACTTTTATCATTGGTTTTTATAGATTAAATTTGTTATCTATCATTGTGTTTTACAATTAAAAATACACAATGACATATTTTCATCAGTTTATTTTTTAACACTTATAGTGTTAAAGATAACACAATATGTTATTTTTGTTATTTATTTTTAATAGATTATATAAACTTGTTATGTATCATTTTATCTAACATTAAAAATACATAAAGATGTTATTTCACCCATTTATTTTTAAAAACTTTTAGTATTTTAGATGACGTAATGACAATCAAAAAACACAATGATACATTGTGTTATTTGGTCATTGTTTTCAATGTAGTAGATTAATTAGTTGTTAATTTATTATTGCGTTTTACATATTATAGATACATAACAATGTTGTTTCCTATTTATCATTTTAGAAAAACACAATATTAGTCAAAAAACAAAGTAACTAACAAAAAGAAATAATGAAGTGTACTAAACACACCGATGAGATATAATCTTAATAACGTAATTTTTTTTAACTTTTTATATAACAATACTATATTTGTTTTAAAGATAAAAAACACTAGGTTTTTGGTGTAAATTTTGTACAAAAATATTGTCGTAAATAAAAGTTATGAACGTTTTTAAAAAATAAAGGAACTTGTAAAATATCAACCAAAATGGTTATTTCTAAAATACCCCATTAACAACTTTTTTCTACATTTGTTATCTCAACTATTGATTAATGAGATGGATGGGTAAGACTACTCATTACACTTTTTAGTATTAAAACCCTTTGCTAAGAAAATTTTTTTTTCAACGGCCAACGAATATTTTTAAGCCCGGTCACCCGGGTAAACCAATGGCAAAAGACCACCCACGCCCGTGAACACAAAGAGCGCTAGTGACCCGGCTCGCCCACCATTCCAAGGGAAACCACCACCTAAAGGCCCACTGTAGTAAAACTCTTGGTCCACTAGGAGCATATTGCACCTAGTGAGACTCCAACCTATTACTTTCACTTTGGAAAGTCATAGGGTGACTCCTTCTAAATCAGTTGATCTAGAATTCATTGGCAATTTGCTAAGAATTAAACAATTCATTCCAATGCATGATAAATTAAAAATTAAATACAAATATATTCGAATTAGCAATTTGAGCCAGATATAGCAGATGCACGAATGTATAACATATAATAAAAAAAAGTTTTTGTAAGACATATATCATCATTTTAGTATACCAAATGACACGAGTCATTATTATAGCATATCAAAAAATCATTTTCCGTCTCTCTCTCATAATAAATACAAAAATTATAAAAACAATTAATTTGACTTTTCTTTTTAACTAAAATATGTAAAACAAATATATATATTTCTGTTTGTTGTCTCTTTTATATTAAATGATCATTATTGTAAAGAAGTAACTAAACTATTAAACATCTAATATAAATATACTTATTTTAATAATTATTAATACATACTAATTATATGATATCAGTTATATTTTCTTTATATATAGAGTAATAATTTCTAATTCATTATATGTTATAACTTTTAAATATTCATTACATTTTTATTTCACCAATGGATAATAACATATAAAAAATAAAATATTCATAAAACTAATAAATTTTAATATGTTTTATTTATTCCATCCATTTAACGCATAAGATTTAACCTAATGAAATATAAAGTCACTATATTAACACGTCCACAAAATGTAGTGGATGTATCGGATTTCACTCGTGTATCTGAAATATACGATCAAGATCAATTCTTAGAGGTTTTAATTATATTTAAGTATTTAAGTTTTTTTAGACATGGTTTCTTTATAAGTTTGAATAACATTATATATCATCTTAATTTTATTTTGATTAAAATATGAAACCAAACATACAGTGTTCTGATTTTATATAAGGCAAACTAGAGAAGAGCACAACGCACTTTCACAAATTATCACTCAAGTTATTTGAGTTTCTTAGACGTTAAGCTAATTTTCTTTTCTAGACATTCTATATTTCTATGAGAGTCGAAGTTAGAGATGGGAAAACCGGTTACCCGAAACCGAGTTCAAACCCGGTTGGGCCCAATCGAGTTTTTTTGTACCCGGGTATTGGTGAACTCGGGTCGGGTTCACTTACTTGAAAACCCTACCAACCATACCCGGGTCAGGTCGGGTTTGGAACTGGGTCTAATACCGGGTTTATTTTTTTCATTAATTTTCTTGTTTTTTTGTCCAATATCGGGTTCAATATCGTGTCCAATACCAGGTTTAACCGGGTCGGGTTTGCTAAAAATCTCAAAAACTAAATCCGGTTCCAACCCTACGGGTTTAAACGGGTCCAACCCAGGTATGCCTCCCATCGGGTACTACCCGTAACCAGGTCCAGGTCGAGTCCGAACCCGGTTTTTATGCCCACCTCTGGTTGAAGTGTTTTGTTAACAACCGTAAGAGTTGGGCACTTGGGCCCAAATAGTCGATATTTTACAGCTCTTTATTTTCAAAAAAGAAAGTTGAATACGGACCATTACATCACTAGCCCATACCTTAATTTCAATAGCCCGTTACAAAATGGGCTGGCCCAGTTACTCTTCAATGTGTTTTGCTATGATAATTAGATGTGTTTTAATGTTTATTTCAGAACTGATTTGAGAACATATCAAGAAAACCCAATATACCTTTTACAAGTGTTCATAAATATAAATCTGCAAACATTGTTTCGTACTAATAAACTTTTTTATTGGATTAAGATTTAAATAATTTCTTCTTGTTTACCTATTTTACATCTTTTGTTAATGGTTAATCTCCCCAGCCTTTTGTGATTATTAAGTTCTCTAGCTCGTTTATATCTAAATTATATAACGTAGTAGTGCATAATCAGTAACAAATACGTCACATTTATTTAATTAATGGTTCTTTGACTAGTGGCGGAGCTTGAACATCTCCGTATGGGGCGCGAGGGTGAAATTAAATTTTTTAAGGGGGGCGAACTTGATATTTATATAAACCGTGTCAAAAATTTACACTAACGGACTAAAAATTAACAATACCGGCGAAAAAAAGAGGAGGGCGGCGGCCCCCGGACCTCCGCCACTGTCTTTGACCGAAGAAAGCCTTTCGAAATTCAAAAACATAAAAACTATATTTTGGTCTTTTCTTAAAGTATTAATAAATAATCGGATGTGGTTAATGGTTTTAGCAGACCATAGTGGTTGAATTGGAAATTTTAAACTATTGATGAAAATATTATAACCATTAAACAACATGGACTAAAACCGTAATTTACTCCAAGCCTTTATAGTAAGTTGATGATAATCATATGCATGTAAGTTACACACAAACAAAACACATGTCATATATTAACCGATTGAAATAGTAAAAATTTTAATTTGTTATTAACAATTTAACATAATTGTATTTGAGTTTTTAAATATGTGAGGTTGAATTTGACGTCTTTTGTGAGATGAGTAGTTTGAGTTACCTAATATCATATAGATGGACATTTTATGATGAGTTGATGGTGATACATATGTTGATGTATTTGTATTGAAACATGAAAATATTATTTAAAATAATTGTACTTAAGGATGAGGTTTTACATATTAAAAGTACGAGTTTAAGACAAGCTCACAAACTCATCAACTTACAAACAATCAAGGACTCATAAAAATCGAGATCAAATATTTTTAAATCAATAAATTCTGAAATGTTAAGACTACATATATAAACCCATCAATTTTCATCCTTAATGACAACTCACCCCACTTTGCAAATGCAACCTCATATAGCTAGGATAAGATATCAACCAACTACGTAGAAGACGTATTGAATGCTACTTTAAAAACAAAAACTTTAAAAACTCAATAGTAACATCAACTTAAAAAAAACATAATTTTAGTAGTGTCACGTCAGTTATCGTACCTCATTCTTATCCATGGATATTTATGTGTTGCAAATGGGACAAGTTGCTTATTTTATGAGATATTTCATTTGCATACAACTTCTAAGTTAAAAGAAAGACCAATTAACTAATATCCGAGTGTCATGTTGATTAATGATTAGTAAGTCGCATAATAATAATAATAATAATTCATTTAACCAAGCTCTTGCAAAGTTGCATATTAGTAGAGTTAAAAGTTGTTTGATAGTCTTATAATAAGTATTATAAGGCTACATCTTAATGATTAAAAACCTTTTAATGGTTAAAAGTTAACCTTGCGTCTAAATGATTAATAGGTAACATTTAATGGTTACATTATAACTATTCATACTTAAAGTTATCTCTTAACCATTAAAATGATATAAATCATTGAAAAAGTACCATCTTAATAATTATTAAAAGACTAACAACAACCCTTAATAGTGTTGGATATCGTTCGTTTTTAAAAATATTATAACAAATGAATTCATAAAACTAAGGGTTTGAGTTGTGCCGTGTGGGTGGCATGAGTGAGGGCACTTTCATGAGGCTGCTCACGAGCATCCACCAAAGGGGTGACTATCATTATTTATAACTAGTTTTTTCTGCCGCGCGTTGTCGTGGCTATGCAAGTTTTAACGTAACCCTAAACCAACAAAGCACATAAAGTAAAGCACACCAAAACCCTAAATCTATAACACACAAGAATCTTTAGAACCCAAAACTAAATCAAAACACAACACCATACACACAACAGACGAAAATCAAAGCCGCAAGAAGGCGACAGTCAAAAATACAAAACCGACAAAAACCAAGCCCCAAAAAAAGCAAACAAAAGGAAAACCCAAACCTTAATAGCGAGTATCGTCAGGGTATCGATAACGAAAAAAAGAAAATAGGAACCCAGAGAAAGACAACGACAACGAACATAATCGAAACACACATCAAAGATACGTATCCGGACACAAAAAACCAACAAAAAAACCTCACCCCCAAACCCCAAAAAAAATCGAACCCACACCCAAAACAAACCATACTAAAACACAAAAAAAGAAAAAAAAGAAAAATTAAAACATAAACAAAAAAAAAGAAAAATTAAAACATAAAATAAAAATACCCCCACAAGCTAATAATAAGAAAAGTAATGATGAATCAACCGTAACATACATCTAACAATTCTTTTTTTAATTATTGTATTCATACAAACACCATCATACATGTTTAACAAGTGTAAGAGCCTGTTTAACAAATGTAAGAGCCTGTTTAACATGTCTACTATATAAAAAATAGTCTTGAAATCATTTCTGAAACTTACCGATTAAAGTGCTCCTATCGATTCAAATGTAACTTTTTATTAAAATAATTAAAACAATACCTAACAATCTATAATCTATAACATATAATAAAAGACTAACTATTTTTCACATAACGTCTAACTAGATTGTACACCCAGACGCCATGTAAACTTTACCACATGTCTTCATCATATTCATTTTAAAAACTAGATTTTTAACATTAAAATTATTTCCATATATTTTGTAACTTTTAAAAAATTTGATTTTTTAATTATAACCTACGTATTCTTTCCAATCATAACCTCAAACATATATATAGAAAGTATTAATTAAGTTTATAAATTTAGATAAACACATACAAGTAATAAATAAAATTTCTAATATTATTTACACAGAAGTATTGTGATTTTTATAAACATTTGTTTTACTTTTAATTAGTCTTTGTTTTAATATTATATCTTTCTTTAAAATTTTATATTTTAATTAGATTGATTTATTAATGCAATATGAGTTCTATTTTTTCCTTTAAAATTATTTACATCTTATTTTTCATATACCCAAACTATTAAGATAATTTTAAAATTTTAATTTATTTGTTATATATCTCATATCATGCTATAATTTAAATTCACAAGTGTTATTTTTTTCTAGTTTTTCGATACGTATAACATTCGAACAACCAACCTAGTTAAATATATAATCACACCAAATAAGTAGGTGGTACCCACATAACAACACTTTTCGTTCCCACTAATAAAATACGTAAACCATAAAAAGCTAATATACACGTCATCGTGTGGCAAGCATCTCTTAACACAATGGATAAGGACCGCCCATCTCTATCCATCTAACACTATATCTTCGATCCAATGGATACCCTTTTTTCTCCATTATTGACCGTTTCTTTCACTCAATCAACCAAATTGATCATTCATTACTCATTAATCCATTTCGTTGTTGTATTCATATACTGAAAACCGATTCATAATAATATTCAATTCAAATATCTGCCCCTTTGATCGCTATTACGTCTTTCATAATCCCCACTTTCACATATATAAATCAATCCGCAGAGGCTGATTTCCGTATCTCATTTATTTTTAGAAGATTTTGATTTGATTCTTGAAAATTTGTCGTAAATATGGCGACTGCAACGATGATCAATGGATACGTTTCATCATCGTCTTCATCTTCGTCTTCTTGGGGGAATTTGAAAATTAGGGCGGTGAAACGAAGTCGTTGCGGTGATCGGAGGGTTAGGGTTGGGGTTACGTGTGTTTCGTCTAGTCCTTTAGCTTCTGATCCGTATAAAACCTTGAGTATTCGTCCTGATGCTTCTGAATCTGAGGTCAAAAAGGCGTTTAGACGGTTAGCTTTGAAGGTAATGAATCATCCGATGATTCTAATCATATTTTCATATCTAAACCTCTGTTCGTTTGATATCTCAATCGTGTATCTGTTTATTCAGAACTTTTCATTCTGTTTGATAATCACAGTTTCGTTTCCGATTGAATTTCAGTATCATCCTGATGTGTGCAGAGGAAGCAATTGCGTAGTTCAATTTCATCAAATCAATGAAGCTTACGATGTACGATCTCACTTTGACTCACTCTATTGAAATTGATCGTTTACTTTCTATTTCGTTGAATAATCCGTTAAAGTTACACTCTATAGACTAGATCCAATTGTCAACGATTGAAGAACGAAGACAATTTTAATCTGAAATTATATCGGAAAGCGACATTGGCATTATTATTAATCCAGAGTTTTCCATTAGACTAGTAGGACCAAATTGTTGAATTAATCTCAAAATTGACATGATAGCGACTGACGTAGAAATATGAATAAAACCTGAATTGAATCTTGGATTACATAATTACTTCTGTAAACTGCAGTTATAAACTGCATATATTACACCACTTTTGACATGTAAACTGGTATATTTATTGTTATAAACTGCAGTTTACAGTGCGCTAGCAGTTATAAATGACTATGTATCTAGAACCATTTGAATTTAGTTTTGATGATGATTTGCAGATGGTGATGAGTAATTTGAGAGATGAAACGAGTGTGCCTGAGATGGAGATGTATGGACCGTCGGATGCAGGGATAGACGAACCGATGAGAGGAATGGACGATCCTGATTGGGACATGTGGGAAGAGTGGATGGGTTGGGAAGGCGCCGGAATCCGAGACTACACTTCACACATTAATCCGTACATATGAAGGGTTTCAAGATCCATGGGTTTGATTGAAGTGTTTGTTATGTATGTAAAAACTAGTTTGGAGTGATGATGGTATTAATGGTCATCCCTAATTGTATACAAGTATGCTAATTTTATGATTATTGTGTAATTATTGCATGATCAAAAAAAGGTTTCTTTGAATTGTGATTCTTATGATGTGTTTGGGGTCACATTTGAGTCATTTTGCTGATAGAAGTGAAGCTAACAAACCTAGTTACTTTGGTTAAGCAACATTAAAAAAAAGAAAAAGATGACATTCAAGTGTGGTACACCATATTGATGTGTTCGTTTAGGACAAGAGAGTGGGGTTGCGTATTATCTATAACTCTCAAAAGGTGAAAGGATGGCTGATGCAACGTTCTATCTATACGAGTTTACGACAACCGACGAAAAAGGGTGTGTATACATCCAATCTAGTGATCCTTTTTAGAGGGTGTCTTCTTACCTCTTAAAATGAATGAAAAGTCTTATCATATTCCTGTTACAATGTTCATGATTTAAAAACACTACCATGTATTGATATCCTTTTTCACTACATAGGGGTTATGTTCACCTAGCCTTTGTAAGTGTTTTGTAGACGCGTCTTCAGATAGACTAGAGATGGTGGGGACTTGTGACCAGATGTTATATTTAAATTGTACATTGTCGTCATAATTACAACATTTCAATCCAATACTAATGTATTAGTGTGTTCATGGGTCAGTGGATCGACCAATTTGGACAACATCAGTGCAAAAACCAAATGAGGTAAAAGACAAGGACAAAAGACTAGACCCATTTTGTGTGTTTCTGGTTGGTCATGGTTTGGTTCACGTTTTCTTGAGCCGACACAAAAATTCTTACTCTTACGTACGGTGATTATAGGTCAAGGAAGACCTCTAGTTAAGGGAAAAACTAGGAACATATTGATTTTGTGTGTTTCAGGTTCGTCTTTGTCGATTAATCGTTTTTCTAGTGCCCATTAGATGTTCACTCAAATATATATTCTAAAGTTTTATATCATATATTTGCCCTTCAAAAAAAATTAATTTATATTTTATAAAACCAATATTTTCTATAAGGATTCAGTGAGTTAAAAAGAGGACCATTTTTGGCGAATATTATTGGCACTATAAAAGTTAAAACCCCGTTAACCATCCGGCCGAGTCATTTATTATCAACCGTAAAAAGCAGGAAAAAAAATACAACCGTTAATGCACAAGTTACAAGCCAAAAATCGTCAGGGTCCGTCCCCTTCACTCTTCGATCCGAAGACAATCATACTCGAAATTTGGTATCTCTTTGTTCAATTATTCATTTGTTTTCTCCGTACAGAAGAAAAATAATTCGTGTGTTCAAAGTCTGCTGTTGATACTCTGATCTATACGTCTGTCTGCAGGTTGTTTGATCATCTTCTAGTGATATAATTGACTTTTGTCTTCTGGTGCGAAACCCTAATTCATCCGTAAAAGGACGACATGAGGTAATTGACTCAATTTTCTATTAAATTCTGATAGTTGATTCGATTGTTTAATAGGTTTTTCTTATTAGTTATTAGTCGTCCATAGTTACGTTCTTAATTCGAGTTTGCTTTCATAGACTATGATAAGTGGATGATTGAATCTGTTCTCGTACTTTTGTCACGAATTGATTAGTTGTTCAATCAATTTGATTGAAACTGGATATAAATGTTGAAGTTTAGGAAGTATTTGTTTGTTCTTACCGTAAATCTTTCTGTTGTTAGACAGTTCTAATGGAGACCTAAAAGAGCGACTTCTGCCAAAACCAGCGTCAGCAGTGAACCTTGGGGATACATCTTACAGACCATTTGGATCTTCTCGGAAGCCTTTTCAAGGCGTTGATGTGTCGGGCCTGAAGAAACGTGGCCAAGGTCTTCGATCATGGATCCGTGTTGATGCTTCAACCGGTGATTCACAAATTATCGAGGTTGATAAGTTCACTGTGATGAGACGTTGTGATCTTCCTGCTCGTGATCTTCGTTTACTTGATCCGTTGTTCGTTTATCCCTCAACGATTCTGGGCAGAGAGAAGGCTATAGTTGTAAACTTGGAGCAGATTCGTTGCATTATAACGGCTGATGAAGTCTTGCTTTTGAATTCTCTTGATAGTTATGTATTGCAGTATGTTGTGGAACTGCAACGGAGATTGAAAGCTGAAGGGGCAGGTGATGTTTGGCAGGCGGAAAGTAGGGATTTTGGAGATGTATCTAGGAGCACGTCGTCTGAATATCTGCCTTTCGAGTTTAAGGCTCTAGAAATTGCTCTTGAAGCTGCTTGTACATTTTTAGATGCACAGGTTTGATCTCATATTAAATTTTGTTGTTAATTGTATATAGTATTGGTAGTAATCTTCTAATATGTTCATCAGGCAGCAGAATTAGAAATTGAAGCCTATCCATTGCTAGATGAACTTACATCGACAATTAGTACTTTGAACTTGGAACGTGTTCGTAGACTGAAAAGCAGACTTGTTGGATTGACTCGCAGGGTCCAAAAGGTACTTTAGTCTTTTGGTTCTCATTCACTTTGGACCTTTGACTTCTAATCCATCATTACTATGACGATAACATTCTTACAGGTACGAGATGAAATTGAGCAGCTTATGGATGATGATGGAGATATGGCTGAAATGTACCTAACGGAGAAGAAAATGAGGATGGATTCTTTGTCCTACGGTGGAGATCAATCTGTGATGGGATACAGGTCAATGGATGGTCCACAAACAGTTTCAGCTCCCGTATCTCCAGTTTCTTCACCTCCAGATCATCGAAAGCTTGAAAAATCTATTAGCTTTGCTAGGAGTAGGCATGATAGTATGAGGAGTTCAGAAAGTAGCAAGCATAATATTGAGGAGATGGAGATGCTTTTGGAAGCTTATTTTGTTGTAATTGACAGCACTCTTAATAAGTTGACCTCGGTATTAAATTATATATCACCCCAAAAACTATAATTTTTTTCTGGTTTCTCTGTATCACTCATTGTTGATCTTTGTTCTGTCATACACAGCTGAAGGAATATATTGATGACACAGAAGACTTCATTAACATTCAACTGGTATGTGTCCCTTCTTAAGGTTGCAATCACTTTTCTGTCCATCTTATTGTATGTAAGTATTACGTTGAATATGATTACAGAAAAAATATATAGTTACAACTATAAGCTAGTATTTTTAATTGTGAGTCTTTAGGAGTTTGTATTATGTGTGCATTGAAAAATACACATTTGGCTACTTTCAATCATTTGAATCACTTCCTTTTTAGCGAACTTCGTTTTATCATTTAAATTTACTCCTCTGACCTTTAGAAATTGAGTTAAAAATAGTCACTGATGTGTAAGGGAAAGATGACACCAAGTTTAAGACATTTTTAATATGGGGAATGAAAGATTACACGTGATAAGATGGGTGGGTCAGATGGGCTGGGTAATGGGTGAATATGATATTTGACTAAATGGCTTATCTTTTAGTAGAGGAGGAGCCTAACCACTTGGGTTTTAATTTTGTCGCTTACACTTTTTGTCCATGTCAAAAGTAGACTTTGATGACTTTCAACATGTTTGTCTTGTTCCCCTTTTACTTGTTTTTAACACAATCGACCGGTTTGATATGAAAGAATACCTAAATGGCTCGTTAATAAGTAAATAGAGGAAGTTAAACATAATGAAATAACTGTAATTAATCTTTTATTTAATATGATAAAATAAACATAACCAATGTTTTGATGTTATGTGTATGACCTTGCAGGACAATGTGAGGAACCAGCTTATACAGTTTGAGTTGTTATTGACAACTGCTACGTTCGTGGTTGCCATCTGCGGTGTAGTAGCAGGGGTATTTGGCATGAATTTCCCAATAACATTGTTTAATAGCCGCACAGCTTTTGATTGGGTATTGTTCATTACAGGAGTAACCGCACTCGTTATATTCTTTTCATTTTTGTGGTTTTACAAGTCTAGAAGAGTGATGCCTTTCTAGTTTTTAGAGTTTTTGGAACTATATGAGGTTGAATATCAAGTTTCATCTCATTCTGCACATTTTACAATAAAAACGATCAACATGTATTTACCATTACCAGCTTGTGGTTTGTCTAGTTTGACACAGCTAAATGATTTCACCTGAAATGTACAATTTTTCAGAAAAGTCAATGTTATTGGAAGTCAAAAGTCACGAGGGTCAACGAAGATTACAGAAGAAGACGACGTAGATTTAATCCAATCATGTGTTACAGAATTATTGTCGATGTCCTGCTTCGCGGTTCCAAGCTTCTTGATGCACCAGATATCTTCTGCCCAAGAAAATCTCCTCCAATGTGGCATCACCTCTCTCACTGGATCCCTCTGGCCTACTTCCGCCACCACTGCCCTACACAACACGTCGTTCCTAGCCATATTATGTGCATGTGCGCACAATGACTTCATGAGCCGCGGACCACCGTAGCCTCTCATGTGAAGTCCATACAAAAAGTAAACCCCAAACTGCTTAAAGAAGTTAGGCACAGAAGCAATCTTAAACAAGGCATCAAAGTGTCCAACACCCTACTTCCTGCACACTCTGCGTACGTTAGCGGTGACACCCCCTTCACTTGAAACCGAAACACCTCTTTCGTGTTCCATATGCTCAAGATAGCAAAACTAGGTGGCAATATGGTCATTTTAGGATCCCACTGGTCAAGATAACTCTTAGGTATGGCCATAAAAGTTCCTAAGTTAAGCTTGCTATGCAAAATCACATCTATATCCTCTGGGAAAAACTCTGAATCCCCCAAGGTATTGCGATAGACCGAGCCCGCAAGCTGTGGGTCGAGCCACTTGATCACAACACCCGATAACAACGGCTTGTTGTGGGCGTGAACCGGTTGGACCAAAATCGCAAGGCTACGGAACTTGGTATAATCACATTTTTGTGTAAACAGGTTTAGTGAAGCTTTGTTGTAGAAATCAGTCGCCATGTAAGCATAATCCGCACCATTATACTTGCACCATTCTTCTAAACATTGGATTAGCTTTGTACCGATGCCAAGTCGTCTGTATCAAATGCAAATTCAAATATGTTAACTCGCAAAGTGACTTAAATACAAATAAAGACAAACAATAATAAGATCGATCATTGGTGTCCGAATCTATCAAATCTTCCCTCTTGCAAGTAAAAACTTTTGACATTCTATTAAGAATATATAATGCATTAAAAGCACTTCCAATTGATGCTTAAATTCAAATCATTTGTATATGTACATAAAAACAAACGAGTATGAATAGTTAAGTTTCAGCTACACCTAATCGAGTATTGTTTAACAAATAAACTAATTAGATTCTAAAACCCTTTCATCTTTAATAAACTAAATAAGCTTTGCATTTTGATAATTCTTTTTTTTTTTCATATTGTTATATAGTTAAAAGTTAAAAAGTTAATGTTTTGTTCGTGATTTTGGATAAATAAACCAAGTTCAAAAAGACACCACTAATCAGATCGAAAAGAAGAATAACACAAAAAAGATCCATCCTCCACCAACGAATAATGACGAAGATGTTTCACCATCACTACTAAAACTATACAAATGTCAAAAGAATCTATCCAACAATCCCTCTCCACAAATTAATCATACTCCATAACGTTAATTGGATGTCACGATTTCAAATTAAAAAAAAAGACTCAAATAATCACACCAATAATTACTTCCACGAACCACGCTAATTATACTCATTCACAATTTCCACAGTTCTAACATATTATTAGTTCTGAAAAGACTGTTAAGCATACACACCTGTGGGGTGGCGAAACCCTGAGTCCAAGAACATAAGCTAACTTTATGCAAACGTGACGATCATACTCCCCTTTGCTTACTGTCTTGATGCAACCCCTTATAACTCCCACTATTTCCCCCTTCTCCACATGCTCAGCAACCTGCATGGTGATTGTTAAAAACCACCGTGAATCCGTAGTCGGATTACTTCAGCCACAAGCAACTTCAAAACAAAAACAAACGTGCAACCTAAGGTTTATGAGTGTGTGTACCAGCATGACATGAAGGGGGAAATGTCGGACGCGACAAAGAGGGTCACCCAACAGATTGGTGACTAATGAAGGCTTTCCCGCCTGGCGGAGATCACAGCGGCTCTCAAACGCCTCCACCGCCGCCTTGTCTTTCTCTTCTTCGTACTCTCTAACCACCACCACGTCCTCTGGCCGTGGTGGGGTTCGAGCAATTTTGATGGACATTGTATATATATGAGTGATTAGGGATTGAAGGAATATGTGTGATGGATATATATGGTACGAATTGTTTCTATATTTGAAAGATTGGTTACGTACCCTGTGACCTACAACCTCCTTCAATGTATATATGCAAGTACAGTACATTTATTAGTAGGGATATGATGCCAACTTGGCAGGATATGAATATTTGTTTTTCGTGGTGATTTAAAATACTTTATTAATATTTTGCCACTTGGGCTGAAAGTTAGTACCCTAAGGATAAAGAGGCAAAAAAATTTGTCACTGTAAACTGTTTTGTTTTTTCTCGTGTGACACGTAAACGTTACATCAGTTTTTTTTTTAAATTTTTCATAGTTTTTTTTTGTTTTACATGATGCCGTTTCAATTTTTTCTTAATTTCTTAAAAAATGTTCAAAACTGGATGGTGGTAGGCCGGTGGACCCCGATGAAAATTCACTGGATTGTAACATGGATCTTGGAACTAGGGGCGTGGTATTCACAGTCGACCCCGTTTTCCCGGATTACCCCGGCTTCTCCTTATGTCCACTGCGTACGTACACTCATAAGAGTACTAAACTCTTGTTCGAAGTTATAGGGAGTATTTACTAGAGGTGTAGTTTAGGAGTAGCGTTAGTTTGTCATTCAAAAATATTAAAATATTTTGACTATTTTCTCGATAATGTACTAGGCATTTAAAAGATGAAATTGTAAATGAACTATTAGGGGGTATTTAGAAATTGGATGTTTATTTAATTTGTATTTAAATGTTGTATCCTTTAATGTTTAAATAACCTCATCACCAAGATAGGGTGGAGGAGGTTGGATCTAGTGATAAAATTATTTGACTCAACGTTTGTTTGAGGAGTACACCATCTTAATGTCAGAAAATCCACTTGACGACTAACTATAAATATCATTAATATTGACATAAGATCAACAGTCTATCAAAGAACAAACAACAAATCATAAAACAAAAATATAAAATCTCCATCAAAATAAATCTTTTACATCAAAATAAAAAAAGAAAATAAAAGTAATAACAAAAAATAGACCTATAAAGATGTATCCTGTTGGTACAATGGATGTGGAGTATGGAGATAAGCAGCCCTAGCCTGCTTTGTCCGTACAAGACACGAACACTATCTATATCATGTTCTTAAACCGCTATAAAGATGGATACTATATTATAACACATTCGTTGTGTGTGGAAGGAGCCTTAGATTTCTTGGAAACAAACATTAATGCTTTGGATGTTGTGGTGATCTAAATGTTTATGTTGTTGGAACGATCTAAAAAGCTAACTAGTGATGTGACGTAAGATTCACAAGTGATCGTACCCGTAACGTTCTATAACATGGATAAATGTATAACCGACCAATTTTTTTTTTCATTCACGAATAACAAAATAAATTATCTTATAAACAATTTATTCTCGTATTAAAGAAAATTATCAAGCAACATTTTTCAAAATAATCCTAGAACACTTGGCTCTCTATTCTTCAAAGAAATTAATGTATATTTATGTTATCATGGAGAATATAAAAATTCATTCTTTGTCATAAATACAAAAGTTAAAATAATATATATTATCTAAATTTGTCCATTTACAATCACTTTGATATTTTAACCAATAAGATGGCACAAAAAGTTATATTAAGTACAAAATGACCAAAATAGTTATCTTAGTGATGTATAGACAAAAAAATTGATTTAAAATCCTCTTCCTTTTTTAATACTTAAGATGGAGATTTAAATTTCAGTAAAGCCTATTACCAAAAGATTATGCCAAATGATGTTCACATACAGTACCATTAAAGTACTTGTTTATGACTTTGTTCATGAGAACAATGCTAGTGATGATTATGAAAGAGAGATCCATTTCTATCAACTTTGTGAATTAATAAATGAATAAGTATATAATGATGATTAATGGACAAATATATAAAAATAACTTAAATTTTTTAATGTGTCTTTTAAAAACCCTACTTTGACGGGAGGAATAAAGGGGAAATGAGTCTCCACATGTTTAGCGGTCACTAATGGATAGTGATGAGGGCCAGGAACACACGAATCACGGTGGCTACGCAAAGTAGGAATCTTTATAAAGATTAAAGGATAAATACTAATTAACTTTTTAAGTAATATTTTTTTAATAACATTTCATTTATTGTACTTTTTGATGCAGTTGGCACGCATAAGAAATCACTAAATTGTATTAGGTCTTAAAATTATGTTTTATTGCGAGTAAACTTTCGAAAACAGGTCTAAAATATATATCAAGTTGCATTTATTTATTAACATGTAAGAAGACCAAGCCGAGCCAATACGCCTTGAGGTTTTTTTATTATTTACAGATTTATAACTTTTCACACATTGATGTGAATGTATAAATACAAATATATATATATAATATATATATATATATATATATAATATATATATATATATATATATATTTATTAATTTGTTTTTCTTTTCTATTGAAATAATTATATACACATATGACTATGGTCTATTTCAGATTATCTTGTCCTATGTTTTATTTGAATATTTGACAGATATTGTAAGTTAAGCATATATTATATATAATATGTTATATTTTGAGTTAGAATTTATATAAATTACTATTTATGCTTTAAATTAAACGAGTCAAACGAGTTGAGTCAATGAGCCAAGTACTAACAAGCGAGCCATGAGCCATGGCTGTGCGTCAATCCAAAAACCTAATTAATCAAATCAAATTAGGAGGGTCATCTTATTCACCTGAATTTTTGTTTCACGTCATGTCTAATTTATGTTTGAATTAATGGTTCAAATTTTAAGATATAACATTTATTCTAGCCTCAACCGAAACCTATATTAAACCATTAATAAAAATGATAAAATAAAAGTTTATATAATGTCCCAACTTTAAAATAACAATACAAACACATTCAGTAACATGATTTACGTTTTTGTGTTTTTCAAGTAACTTTAACATGCGGATCAAAACCTCGTTTTAATTTTTAAAGTATGGCTATATAATTGAAGTGCTGCCGTTCTAAAAAAGTTATTGACGTACTACATAATGATAATTAAATATTAAGAGCAACAATCCTAATAATATTGGTAACTTGTATAACTATTATTTTATAAAAAGACAAAACAATGTGAATTATATAATTCTAAAGTTTAAGAATTATGTTCTCGAAACCTTAAGAAAAAGAGCATGCAAAAAAGAAAGGAATGGGGAGCCACATTAAGCCTTAATTAACCAGTACAATTCTTTTGTAACTTATTAGTGCAATCATGACACATATTTAAGTACACTTGATTAAGATGGTAATAAAAAATACAAACATAGGTATAATTAATTAACTAGTAACTAATAGTTTAACTCGTGTGATTTTGTGAGTCAGATAATTTTATAGGTAGTTGCAACGTTGGCACTAACTTGGCTAAACACGTTTTTATTTATTAAACGAGATTATTTTGCTCCTCTTAATTAACCTTCTTTTTTGTGTTCTTATAAAGTTTACCTATATACAGTATTAATGTATTGATTATTTGATTATATTGATAACATGGTTAGATATGTCTTTATATATAGAATTATATATTACACAAAGATATCTCAAATGTTTACACAGATTCTAGACTATGATAAAAACATAACTAGTCTAATATTTCAACGCAAACAAGACTGTGATAAGAACATAACTAGTCTAATATTTCAACGCAAACAGGTTAGATAATGAATTATAGCTTCAATTGTAAATAAACAATCTTTAAGCTAGCAACAACTTGTAAATATATCATCAATTAAATCATTTGTCAAGATAAAACACACATGAAGGCTTCTTTGAGTCACCTTTTTTCTAATAAGAATATAAGATGAACACATATTTCATATGTTTTATTTGGATATCGAAGATATGGTTAGTGGAGAGATAGGCTGCATCAAGATTATCACAATATAGGGTTGGAGCTAAAGTTCTACTAAAGTCAAGTTCTAGAAAATGCTTCTATTTATATAATACTAAAGATACAAAATTATATTATATTATCGTACACTATGCTTTTTAAAATTCATTATTTTAGAAAAACATAAAAATATTAAAAAATACACAATAACAAATAAAGTGACACAAAGAATTTCTATAAAGACACAATGACTAACAAAACTAATATGAGATGAAAATTTTAATTTTTCAACACAACAATACTATACTAGTGTTAACTTTACAAAAATGTTATAACAATAAAAAAACACTCATTTTAGTGATAAATAATGTAATTACACCTCTAACAAACTTCTTCCCTATACTTTGATTTCACTCATTAATTTAATAAAAATCATAATTGAGATTCATTCTTACACATTTTAGATTTATAATTATTTTTATTTAAAATCTTAACGAAATAAAAAGATCAATATTTCATATATATATGTTTACATGTATGACTTAATTTGGGTATTTATTATTAGTACAATGATAAATCAATCCTTGTTTTGTTTTCAACTCCTCTTGATTATTCTCCAAAAGGAAATATACAATTATATTAAATGGCGTCATGGCTAGGCATGCACAAATCGGGTTTAGGCCGGACCCGGAATCGGGTTCGGACCAGTCGGGTTTTTTGTACCCGGGTATTGGTGAACCCGGGTACGGATCCGGGTCAGGTTCACTTGCGGGAAAACCCTACCCGCCATACCCTGGTAGGGTCGGGTCCGGGTCGGGTCCGGAACCGGGTCCAATACCGGGTTTGGTTTATTTTTTCTAATTTTTTTCTTTTTTTTTATGTCCAATACCGGGTTCAATATTGGGTCCAATACTGGGTTCACTTCGGGTTTAGACCGGGTCGGGTCCGGTAGGGTCGGGTTTTAGAAATTCAGAAAAATGCCAAACCGGGTTGAAACCGCCGGTTTATTCCCGGTACGAACCGGGTACACCCGTACCGGGTTGTACCCGGACCCGGGTCCGGGTCGGGTCCGTACCCGGTTTTTTTGTGCAAGTCTAGTCATGGCGACTGGCGAGCTTGTTATGAAAGTTAATGAGTTTGGTCCTTTTGGACATGGGCCTTTGTTAGCCACGAGCCCATAGGCAACCAATTTCGTTAGCCCATAGTTAACCATGACATGACACCAAGTCCCAAACCCAAAGACCTGGTCAACCAAGTCCCAAACCCAAAGCCCCTTTTTGAAGACGATGAGGTTGTTTTGACATTTGACTTCTTGAAGAATGACCAGAATTAAATAATAAATATAAAATAAATGTCAAAAGTTCAAGATGCTCAAATAAACACATCTACACATTGTATGTTCATTATTCTACGACGGTAGTGGCGGTCATTTCCCTCGTTTGTCAGCTCCTCAAAGTCTTCATTCATATATAGAAAAAAAACAATTTTTATTTCGCATTTGTGATCATTAAAAATCATAATAAAAATATATTCCACCACTTTGTGTTATTTTCTTCCAATTAATTAAGGTCATTTCTCAAACGAACCAACTTCTTGTAAATGAGTGGTGTCTTTATTAAGGTGTTTACGTCTTGAAAATCAATTTCTTTAATTAGTAGATATTTAGTTTTTGTTTGTAATTAAGCTGCTTAGTTTACCAACATGTTTTCCTAGTTCAAGATGTGGATGAACATTTATACCAGTATCTTACCAAATCGTTGATGACCGAACATTGTTGCTAGCGGTATACGTTTTTCATGGTTTTGATTAAAAAATTTTAGTGATCTATCCAGGAGCGGACCTAGGTTAAGGGTTGGAGTGGGAACCTCCCCCTACAAAACATAAAATATATGTCAGTGTTATATGTATGTGAAATTATGATCAGCGTCACCTTAAAATTGTGTAATCGCTCAACTTTTTCCACATAAAAAAACTCACTGGGTTCGCCACTGAATCTATTGCTTATTTAACCGTGGAGCATTGAATTGAATTGAATGTATTATTGTTGTGTAGTGAATAATAAATATTAATATATGAAAATGAAGCCCTATATATATATAAATAATACATATATGTTTGACGGCTAGTAAGAAAGAATTAGGTGTCGTGTGAAGGCAGTGAATGCAGCCAACGGGTGATGGGTGCTTTTGTAGGCGGGACGAAAATGGTAGCATGTCGCTGTTTTTAGAAATTAGAATCTGCAAAAATAATCGAGTCACACAACCAAATATTATTTATTTCAACTAAAATCTAATTTTTGGTGTACCTTCCTAAACCAACGTAAAACTTTTAAGTTGTTGATCCTTTTTCACTACTTGTTTTTTGTTCTTTTTATACGTTTACAACAATCAACTCTACTACTAATTTAAAAAGACCATTATCTATTACGAGACTCAAACTCTTTTGACTGCTTGGAAGATGCGCTATTTTAAACTCATGGGTACACCTAATCTAGCTAAAAGAGGTATGCAAAAATATTAGAATTCAAACATCCAAATAAATTACCTAAAAATTGGAATCTTAATTATCCGAAAATTCAGATTTTACAATATTTGAATTCAAATTAAGATAGTAATTTTGGAAAATTGGGATTGTTTTGATATCCGAATTATCCAAAAGTTTATATATAATTTAAAAATAAGATAACCGAATCTAACTCGAATTATATTTGTTTAATTGCATATACCTTTATATATTATTAAAAAATATCATTGGTTTATGATTTAAAGAAAAAGTTTTTATATAAATTTTTATTATTCAATTATAATTTTAGTTATTTTGGATAGTGGAACCAACCATTTGATAAATTTTTAGATACATAATTGATGAGTGAAATTCAGATATCAAATATGCAAATTTAAACACCACTACTGCTAAGCTAACTAAAGGGGCTTTGATTATTTATAACATATAATATATTTATACCTTAAGTTAACAAGTATCCGGCAAAGAGGGAAAGTATATCATTTACATTGAAAAGCAAACATGTGAAAGTGTTGCGAAATAAATTGTCCATGATCTTGAGTTTGAGGACCACTTTGAATCTGTTGACAGATTGGACCACATAAAGGGTCCTAATGGATAAATTTTCCACGTGAAATACATAACGCCCAACGGCTTTTCAAAACTCAAAAGGTGAATGATTTGATTCATCATTTTTTTCCATTAAGAGTTTGATCAGTAATAAGATCAACATAAAGCAATCAAAATCCGAAGTAATCTTTCATATAAACAGTTCAAAGTGTTGTTTGTTGCAGCCTTTGGATCATAACTTCATATGTGTGCAATTTTTGCCTCCTAAAATCTCAAATCAAATCGAAACTTCCTACCACTAGCACTTTCTTTGTATTCTTTAACCATGTGATATCTACATCATCCATGATCTCATCAACTCATGCTAGCTACCTAACTACCACTTTTGTGGCTGATGTTGTTGAGCCATTCTTCCGGAGATTGCCGCTGCTAATGCTGCTTTAAAGCTCGGATCTTTCGTCAACGAAGACGCCATTTGATCTACCAGAAACTTTTGGAATTCGGGTGTGTCGAGTCTTTGGTTAGAACTAACCTTAGCCTCATCAGAAGAGTAATTAGTTGTTGGTTTTGGTGGAGTTGTTAAGTCTAGAGTGATGGTGGGTCCTGATGAACCGATTGAAGCGGAGCATGGGACTGAACCAAGCGTAGTGGTTGCAACCGGGCGGTTCAAGCCTGAACTCGGCTGGTCATGTTTCGATTGGTTTGGATGGTTGTGCTCTCCTTCATAAGTTGCCACCAAGATTGATTGATCCTCAACACTTCTTTGAACCTAAATATATAAAACATCATTAAAGAACAACAATTTAGATCGTTCATGATCATATATAACATATGTTGGTTTATGAAGAAATCAATATAGAATTTGATATTGGTTTCTCACCTTCTTTTTAACTGGGCATGTTGGAGCATAAGAGCATTTGAAATAAGCTCTAGGAGAAGGATTGTCTCTTGTGACCTTTTGCCCATATTTCCTCCATTGATATCCATCCTTCACCAACTGTTGATTTACAACAAATATAAACATTTAGAATTAACTAATGACAAACATACAATATAACATATATTTTACATTGTATGTATCTTTCTTGAGATAATCGTCAAGCATGTCAACATCTTCTTTTAAGTTGTAATCAAGAGTTTCCAAAAACCAGAATATATCTATGTTATCGATATCAATCATGTCTAACTAATGTGAAACTTTTTCGATTCAACTTGAAAAGTTGAATCATCCCGAATGTCATGTTGCCCTCGTAATTTGTACGATACAAGTACAACTTACGAGTGCAACATATACTAGTCGGGATGGAATTAAGTCTTTAAAAAGATTGGAAGCATAGATGGGATGAAGAGGACTTACAAGGCCGGTATCGGATGCTTGGGTACGAACACAAACCCTAGAAATCTTGGGCTTGATGTGTTGTTCTTGAATAGGTTTCTTGCAAGAATCTTCATCACTTGAACTGCTTTCAGAAACTCCCCTCTCATTGTTGATAATTTGATTCATGGGTTCCATCTTCCTTTTCTTGGAGTTGTTTGTGCTATCAGAAGCTGCGGGATTCTTGTTCATGTAATCAGCCAATTGTTTTTGCAAAAGATTGTAGTTTTCACACATGACAGTTAACATCTCAGTAAGCTTCTTGTTTTCTGCAGCCAACCTATTCAATTCCTCCATCAAAGCACCAGCAGCTTGCTGATAAAAAGCCCCATAAAACCCTTAAGTTAGATAAAGAAAGACGAATCTAGAGATTAAAAAAGAGTTACCCATATGTTGAAATGACCTATACCTCATCTTTAACAGGTGACATCTTCAATCCCAGCTCAATGAAGCTGCTTTGAGTTTCTTGTTTCTGTGGGTCAAAATCAAGAAACCTTGTAAGCTAAAGAGAATCACATGTGTGTATATATATATGTTGTAGATACATATATA
>CM046452.1:104749050-104761550 GCA_025506515.1 Flaveria trinervia
AGTAACCAAAACTCATATATGTTTTGTTTCTCTTATTTAATTCTATATAATAAATAATTATACAAAAACTTATATAAATTAGGATGTACTAGTGAAATTTGAGTGATATGAAAGGAAAAAAAGTGTGAATGACGACCTTAGTGAAACTATCGAAAGACTTAGTTACTACTAATATGTGCGACTCTAGTATTGGGTGAAGATTTCCTTATTTAACAAAATAAAAGTCTACAACAGCTCTTTTGATGGTATGTATTTTTCTAACTAGTAGGTTAGAAGTGCAAAGCTTATGGAGTGTAGATTGTGATAAATATATACTTTATAATCTATGAACTGTTGTTCTAGATAAATTTGAAAAAAAAATCACTACCTTTTTACTGCTATAAAACTCTAATGATTTAACAACTAAAATAGTTAAAAATATTATTTTAAAAAACTGATGTTTAAAAATCTAGAAGAATAACATTTGAAAAAAAAATCATTATATTTATTGTATTTTACTCAAAAATAATAAATAGAAAAACAATGCTTAAAACGATTTCGTTTCCCTTCTTTATTAATTTCCTTCTTTCATTTTCGGTAGTTAAATACACGATTTTTTTAAAGATTTCATAAAGATACGTCTTTAATATTCATCATAATCACATGTCTGATGGCTCCATATATTATTTTAAAACTTTCTTTAACATCATCATGTAAAAGGAATCTCCTGTTTAAGTATTTTTATATATGTGTGTACTCTCTAGGGAGAGAAGATAAGTTGAGTTTGATTTCATGTATTTTGACAACATTTTCCACGTTATTATATGATGGATTTAAATAGTGGAAGTGGGGTGAATACTTTAATAAACTTTTGTTGTGTCCGATACGTGTGCCTCGTGTGTTCCATTATTTTATTAACGGGTCAAACATTTATGAATCACGTCGTGACACCACGAACCACCCACTCTAGTCGTCTTGGTGCGTCGGTGTTTAACTCGTATCATATCGGTGCACTTTAAAATCTAATTCGTCATTTTATTAATAATAATGTCAAAAAAGTCGTCGTTCTTAAGGAAATGATTTGCGTTGAAAAGGTCCCAAAGAAGTCTGGGTCAAGTAAAAATGTTAAATGGGAATCCGGTTAATTAAGCAGTTTGCTAATTTGAATATGTACGATTAAACAGTCAAGACATGCACTTTTATAACGTTGTGATTTTGTGAAAGTGACAAAATAACAAGTGAATTTCAAAATTCTTTAATGTAAACTAGTCTTTTACCCGTCACGTGTTGCGGCGACATCGAACACAATATTGTGATGAAGTACATACCCCAATCGACTTAACTTGTTTTCTAACTATATTTACATCAAAATGTAGAATAATTCGAATTTATACCGCTAAATGAAAATTTATTATATTTGAACTAAATCATTATAAAATAAAATTTATATTGATACATAAAACAACTCAAAATGTACATAAAAAGTGCAGGTGTCATATGTGGCATGATAATGTACTGATTACAATTGTCTCATCTCATTTATGAACTAAATTTACGTCGAAACATAGAGCAACTCGGTTTTTACCGTTGAATAAGAACATATTTTATCTGTCCCAAAGCATGACCAAACAAATGTCAAAACGTATATCAACTCAAAATGTATATAAAAAGAAAAACAGAAACATTTTATATTTTATTCGACCCGACTCAAATTCTAAACAATATTTACGTCAAAACATTTACAAACATCAAAACCGCTTAAACTGAATTATCAGTCGACTTTAGTAATCTTACGTATACATATATAGCAAAACAAAACTGTAGGGAAAAATAATCGCTGATACCTTTTGACAACAAACGATAATAAACTTCAATTGGAAAACAATAATAATTCACACTCAGTTTGGGCGGTTTCAAACAATTTAAATAAATTACTGTTTTTTTCCATGGCGTTTGTCGAAAATCACGGTTTCAATCAATAGTTCATTTATTACACTGATGGTCCAATAGTTTTAGCATTTGTTTTAATTTTGCCTAAACCATTAACACCGTTAGAATTTTCTGTTAAGTTAATTTGAAATGACAAATTTACCCTTATCCCTACCTACCATTCCCTACCATTTTATCTGCTTTCTCCTTTCTTATCTCTCTCTTTCTCTCTCCAAAAAACCCTCCACCATCTTCTCCGGCGGCCACTTGCACCGCCCTCCCCGGCGGCCACTGCACCGTGCGCCACCTGCACTGCCCGCCACCTGCACCGCTCGCCACCTTCAGCGCCCGCCACTTGCACCGCCCGCCACCTTCACCTGCCGCACCTGCACCGCCTGCCACGTGCACCGTCGGCCACCACCCACCACCAGAGAAACCCGCCTGCCACCTGCATCGCCCCCCACCTGCACCGCCCGCCACCTGCAACGCCGTCCTCGCCGCCACCTGCACCGCCGACCACCACCCACCACCACAGAAACCCGCCAGATCTTAGATTTTAGGAGTAGATCTGATTTGTGTTTGAAAAAGAGTGTGAGAGGAGACCAAAATGATGTAGGTGGGGTGGTTCTTGAGATGAGAGAGAAGAGGATGTAGTTTGGTGGTGGAGGCTGGAGATGGTTGCCTGTGATGGTGGTGGGTGGTGGTGGTGAGCAATGATGGTGGTGATGAAGGAATAGCAAGAGAAAGAGATGGGTTAGGGTTAGATTATGGTGATAATAATTAGATGATGATGATATATTTTTATTATTATTTACTAAGGTAATATAGTCAATTCACGTTAACTTAACAGAATTACAGTAACAGAGTTAATGGCTTGGGTGAAATTATAACAAAACTTGAAACTATTGGACCATCAGTGTAATAAATGAAGTATTGGACTGAAAGCATAATTTTCGTCAAACCACAAGGACGAAAACAATAATTTACTCTTAAAAATAATATTATGGCTGATCATTTCTATTTCATTTAATATATAGGTAATGTAAGCTATTCGATTACTTCGGTCATATATAACATTAGGTTAGTATTTCTTGTATTACACGAGTTGAATAAATAAAATACTAAATAATTAGTATTAAAAGTAAGAGCCTCGTTGAAATCATCGGCTTTCTGTCTAACGCCACAGTCATGATCCTATTATTTAAAAATCTTTAATTACAAATTATAAAATTATGCTTTAAGATAAATTATAATTATAATTACGTATAAGTAGCTATTTTAAGTAAATAAACAATAATTTATTTTTATTAAACTTTTGTTATATAAAAAAGTATGGTTTTAAATATAAATTTTAAGAAAATGATTTTTTTATAAAAAACTTTGTTGTATTCTTTATTTTATAAAAAATGTAATTATAAAAAGTGGGTTTTACATAAAAATATGTTTTTTATTTATTAATTATATATTATTATTTTAAAAATGATATAATTAATCTTATTAGTATTTAATATTATTATCAATAATACAGAGAAATGAGTAATCTTATGTATAGATTTCTTGTTTATTAAAAAACTTTAGTCTGTAATTATTATGGTTGTTTTAATAAGAATGTTTTTAAAGAAATCACCTTTTATAATTTTTTTAAAAATAACCGTTTTAAAATATTTTATTTCAAAAGATTTAGTGTTTTTTAAAATTTCATATTATATAAAATTTTTATTTTTTATTATTTCTATTTTAGTAAAAAGATGTAATAATTTTATTAATAAAAACTATTTTTAAAAAGATAGCTTGATTTCAAAAAAATTAAACAAGAGAGAAAAATGTAGCATTTAATAAAATTGATTTTTAATAAAAAAGAGAAACTAGTTTGACTATTTAAATTACAATAATATCATTTTGGAGAGAAAGTTATATGAGAATGTTTATAAGAATAACATGTGACAAAATATGAGTTAAGAGAAGAACATTTGATAAAAAAACATTTTTTTATATAGATTTATAGTTTTTTAGAAAAGTACAATGTTATTTTATAATTATTGTTTGTATCAATTTTCCTGTTTAAACACATATTTACTATTCATTGAATAATAATGTACAAGACTACAAGTGTTTGAAATACTAAAAATCCTTTTTGTTTTACAGAATTTTTTAAAACTAAAATTGAAAAATACTCCATTTAAAAGTCACTCAATAGATATTAGAATTGGAAATTTTTATCCGGTCATAAGAATCCACATTGATGAAATTCTCAACATTTCATTGAAATGTTTGAAGACTACCAAAAAAAACCCTCCAATTCTTTCTATTCATCGGTGCTTATCACGTCCAAGACATTCAATCAAACATAGAAATCGATCGTGCAAGTCCTTCAACAGCCCAAAATCAAAAACCCACAAGTCTAGCCTTCAAAATTGATGGAACTCATGACCTAAAATCAAAATCAACATATTTGACCTCTAAATTCTATGCATTGTTTTGGAGACCGGATTGGACCGGCCGGTCCGACCGGGGATTGGTCCGGTGGTCGGTCCAATCTGCAATGATTCGGTATTAGGGGGTCGAACCGGCTAGTTCTTCCCGAACCGATGGTCGGACCAGGAAACCAGACCGGTTTGGACCGGTTTTTTGTATTTTGTTTTATTATTATTTTTTATTTTAATGGATAAAAACGATGTGTTAAACCATAAATTAATACGTTGGATATACAAATATAGTAAAATTTTATATATAACTATAAAATACATGTATAAATCATATATTGTTGTTGTTGTCGTCGTTGTTGTTGTCCTTGTTGTTGTCGTTGTCGTTGTCGCTGTTGTTGTCGTGGTCGTCGCCGTCGTTGTTGTCGTTGTTCTTGTTGTTGTCGTGGTCGTTGTTGTCACACCCCAACCTTGACGACGGAAACGTCGAGATGTGAGGGATAAGATTGTTCACAACCACATAACGCTATGTTAAAATGTAAATATTAAGTTTATAAGTTTTAAAAGAGCATACAAGCATAAGTCTTAAACATGAGATAATTTTCAAACAAAATAAAACATTACATAAACATTTTATTTTAAATTAACTAGGTCCAAATCCTAGTCTTATTGCAAGCTTCAAAAGACACTTTAATATTGGGGATTTCCTGAAACATGATGAAAATAAAGAGTCAACTAAAAATAGTTGGTAAGTTTTCAGGTTTTCATACATAATAAGATTATAAGTAGCAATTCATGTCATGGATTATAAGCTAGTAAGGTTATAGAACACATATCGTTACAACCAAACCTCGACTTGATTACAAGTATAAAAGATTGACTAAGTGTATTTGGTTCCCTAGTGCACAAGCGTACGACCCCTAGGAGTCGGCAATACCTCGACTTTAGCACCAAATAGGCTTGTCAGGCCCAAAGATCTAAGACGTCGCCAGGCTAGCAATAGTTAATGATTGTAAACAAACTATGTATCTCATATAAACACTTACAATACACAAATAACCATGACCAAATAATAAGTAGAATTGCATGTGCATTACAAGTCTCAAATGTTTAAAGGTGTATGTAATATAAGCATCATGTTTCACCCCAAATAAGTGTAAAATTATAAAAAAAGGGACAAGAAAAACTCACTTGATCAATAAGTATGTAATATGAAGATAAAAGATCAAATATAATCACCGTTCCAAGTACTCCTTCACAAGATACCTAAATATGAATAGTTTTACAATATTACGTTTAATAAGCTTACGTTTTAAGGAGAATTAAGGTTTTAGGTAAAATTTTGGGGTTCTTATTGATATATTATGCATTTTAATTGTAGCAACCCATATATTTTAAAAGAATAATATATGTAATATTTGGGTAACTAATTTAAAGAAGAAATAAACTAAAAAAAATAAACTTTTGTAATTATTTGAAATACCCTTGATTATTAGTTTAGAAGCGACTTTTGCTATATTAATAATTTTAATAGTTTAAAACTATTATCTAAAGTTTATATTTACAAAAATGATCTAATTTTTAAAGAAAACAATTAATTTATATTAATATATTTTTAAAAATAAATTTGCAGAAGAAATTTAAGTAATTAAAAAAATGAACTAAGTTTATAAATACTTTTTATAAATTTTAAAGATTTTTCTATATTTTTTTAAGGCTGAAAAAGTCAAAAAAAACATAAACTACGGGTGCCCGGGTTCGAACCCGGGACCCCCTGTTGAGATGTGTAATGACTTAACCAATGAACCAAGGCCTCAGCCGCGGTTCATATTGGTTCCTAATTATTAAAAACCCATTTAAGAAAATTCCCCAAATCTTAAGAACCCTAGAACCGATTGATTCCAATTGATTCCAAATTGATCCCAAATTCGTTTATGAACATGAAATTAACCTTGGGGCTTTTAAACCCCAAGTAAAACCGATCAAATTCATGAGTCTGATTACCCGATTTGAGGTCGATTGGTTGGTGAGGAAAACGAAAGACGTTCGCAAACACTTGGAGCCTTAATCGATATTCAAACGATGATTCCAACCAAATTAGTTGCACAAGAAGCTTCTGATGATCTTGAAGATGAAGAACCCTCAATCAATTTAAACTAAGAAGGCTTAGAAAGGTAGTTTCGACAAAGTTGCAGGTTGCGGGAAAAGAGGTGATCAATTTCAGTGTTTGGATTTGATTTGAGTGCTTTTGAGTGTTGTAGTCAATTAGAGATGGATTTATGATCGATTAAGTTGGTTTAATTGTGTTATTATTAGGTTTTAATTGTTAATCGATTAAAAACCATAGCCCGACGGTTACTCGAGCTCGAAAGCTCGTGTAACTGGTGTTTAATCTTAATTAATCTATACTAATCGATTCGAATCAGGCACACGACTCATTGGAAACGGTTTCCAATCATAATTCGAGGTTTTAAGGCACTAATAGGGTCGCCGGAGTATAGCCGGAGCGACCACCGGCGTCTCGCCGGTTTGCGGAAAGAAAAATGGGGGGGGGGGGTTAGGTTTTGTGATTTTACACATTTGGTCCCTGCAGTATTTAATAGTTAACATTTTATGCTAAAACTTTGTTTTAAGTTTATAAATTTACAAAAACAATCCCCCAAGTTTTTAATTAAATTTTTAAACACTTTTAAGTTAACAATTTTATTATTATTATTACTATTATTATTATTATTATTATTTACTTAATTTAGAAACTTAAACAAAGAATCATACAATAATAGCCCAACAAGATTCATAAATTGTCTAAATAACCCATATAAGAATTAATAAAATTAACTTTTAATTAACGGAAATACGAGATGTTACAGTTGTTGTCGTCGTTGTGGTTGTCGTTCTTGTTGTTGTTGTAGTCATCATCGTCGTTGTTGTTGTCCCAGTCATCGTCGCCGTCGTCGTCATTGTTGTCGTTCTCGTTATCGTTGTCGTTGTCCTTATTGTTATCGTTATTGTTATCGTTATTGTTATCGTTATTATTATCGTTATTATTATGGTAATTATTATCGTTATTACTATCGTTCTTATTATCGTTCTTATTATTGTTGTTGTTGTTGTTGTTGTTGTTACTATTATTACTATTATTATTATTATTACTATTATTTTTACTATTATTATTATTACTATTATTTTTAGTATTATTATTATTATTATTATTATTATATTATTATTATTATTATTACTATTATTATTATTATTATTATTATTATTATTATTATTATTGTTATTATTATTATTATTGAATTCTTGTGTCATTTGAATCTAAATGTTTAAGGTACGTCATTTGAATCCATATATTTCACTAAAATTATCATTTAAACTTATTTTTCTACTAAGGTGTTGTTTGTGTTTTTATAGCAAAATGTTTACAATCTACAAATCACATCTTCAAACATCTACAGAGTAAGAGGTAGACTAAATCTCTACAGTCTGCAACAAAAATAGTGTCAGTTTTTATCGTCTGCAAGCCTAAAAAATCAATTGGTGGTGGTATACAACAGTGCTGGAAGGTGGTGGTAATGGTATATGGTGGGTGGTGGTGGTGGTAGATAGTGGGTGGAGGCGAATAGAGGGTGGAGGTGAACGGTGGTGGAGGCGAATGGTGGTGGAGGCGAATATTGGTGGTGGCAGACGGTGGTGGTGGAGGTGGACGATGGTGGTGGTGGACGTGGGTGGTGGTGGGTGATGGTGTTTACTTATTTACAGACTTTAGAAGTGATTATGCAAGTCTGCATTAGACCTCGTGCATACCTTATTTAATGAAATTTTTTTCAAAAACAAACACTCTGAAAACTTCAACGTTTGCGCGCGGTCTACGCGGCACGGATAAAAGAGGTCAGGAAGAGTTTTTCTAAAAAAATATGCACCCCTTATCTTTCTTACATTATGGAGATTTTAATCAAAACAATTACAATACAAGGAACCAACCCCACATGATGGCACATGCATCCTCCATCCATTATATACGAAGCTCCTCTTGCAATATGCTCTTCCATGGAGTAAGTCGAGGGAGTTTTGCAATGGTAGGCCTTAATCACGACTGGCCTAATGGATGAAGGATGCATGTGTCATTAATGGTACAAAATTTGAAAAATGGTGTGGGCTAAATAGCGACATCAACAAGCTGATATAGAAGGTTTTTACGGTACCAATACGGTGGGGTTGATGTTTCACTTGGTATGAGTTGACAAACGTCCTAACTCAATTTGACTCCACTCTGACCTCCCTTTTAACCAAACTTTGTAATCCTACACAGTACACACACTAAGTATCATAGAAATAACATGGTTCCATACATGTAAAGGGCCAACGTCCAATCCAATCATTTTTTATTAATGCCTTTTTACAACTCGTATTCTGTATGTTACTCTTGATCTATTTTTAAAATCATCATATCTGTACTTTGTAACGTTTAAACTTACTACTTGTTTATTGAAAAATATATCAATATAAAAACAGAATATCATTCAAAAGTTCAAGAACAAGTTGAAGTTTTGTTAAGATTTTGATGACTATTGAAGATGTCATTGTTACAATAACCATGTTTTACGTCAGAATTATTATACATGAGGTCACTAATGGCTAGTCAAGGTCCAAATAAAGAAAGTTAATATACTTCAAAAGTCAAAATAAGACTACTAAATTCTAAATACGTACTAACTAACGAATTTATCCAAACACGACGTTAAGCTGAATAATTTTAAGTTCATTGCACTTTGTTAGAGTTGCTTTTCTTCGTGTTCCACACATGAATGCTTGAACCGGTTAAGCGGTGGGTCTATGTACAATTAATCTTGATGATTTTACAAAGTCAAGACTTTAAGTGAAAGAACGTTAAACGCACAACATTAGCGTGGAATTCAAATACAACCTTGAAATGCTTTTTGTTACTTTTTGCAGCCATATTGGAAATTTTGGTCTTCCTTTCTTGGCTTATTAGGTATTTTTTTTAAATATCTATTAAATTTGATCTCATGTTTAAATGATTTCAATATTTATATAGACAAGTAGTACTATAGTTTTAAGCATCTGTGCGTGTGTATCGTTAGTAAACAATTTTGTTATTTTAGCACTTGTTCGTAGGTATAACCAACTTGCTTATTATACTAATCCAGATATAATTACTACACTGTAACCATTGACAACAGGACAAGACATTGTCATCAAGCATCAAAAAGTTTTAAAGTTATTTTAGATTTATGTCGTGATTTGTGAAGGGGAAAGTTTATGTGAAAACGAGAAAGGAGTTAAGAATAAAATAACATTTTTATGTGATTAAATAAAATGAAAATATTGACTTTTATAACTAAAAAGTATAATATGTAATCTTAATCATCAATTATTTTAATCAATGGTTGAGATAAAATTAAAAAAAAAATTATTAGAAAGGTATTTTATAAAATTAACCACTTTTATTTACTTTTTGCAAGTTCTATCATTTTTTAACGTTAATAATTTTTATGTACGATATTAATTTTTTTTTTGTAAAAATTGAACCATAAACGAGTGCTTTTTATCTTTAAAACAAACACAATATTTGTATACAAAAAGATAATAATATTTTTACATTTTTAAGCTAATATCTTGTTATTGTGTTTTTAGTATAGTTCATTGTGTTTTTTTTGTTATTTATTGTGTTTTTCTTAATACTATATGAGTTAATCTAAAATGATGACTTTTTAAAAAATATAATGGTGGAATAACATTGTTGTGTATTTTTAATATGTAAAATACAATAATAAATCAACAACTAATTAAGCTAATACATTGAAAAACAATGACACATAACATAATATCTCATTGTATTTTTTTATTGTTATTATGTTATCTTATATCTATAAGTTTTAAAAAATATATTGGTGAAATAACATCATTGTTTTTTTGTTTCTACACTAATAAAAAAATAACTAAGAGAACACATGACATCACCATATTTATTATTACCAAAATGTATTGTTTCTCTCATATTAATAATTAAATTAATTACTAATAATCATATTTAGTTCTTTTGATTTTATAAATACTTGTTTAATAAATTAAGAAATATATCTTTTTGTTAATATTATTTCTAAGAAAACAAAGTTTTATAAAATAAGGATTTTTTTAAACATTAAAACTTTTTAAAAACAAAAAATATTTTATAAATAAAAAATTTTAAAACCAAAATAACAAAACTAAGAGTTATAATATGGATTTTTTTAAATGAAACGGTTTGTCTTAAAACAAAATGTTTATGCTTTTAATTAGTATGTGTTCATTAATCATACGTAATTTTAATTATATCTTAAATTAAAAAATTATTTTATAATTAATAAATTTGTATTTAATTTCATATATTATTTAGTTAATAGCTAGTAGAGAAACTAAAATGTGCCAATGCACTCTCTCCACTTATTTTCTCATTTACTTCCGTTGAAACTGTTATATTATAAGAATAAATTTTGTATTCTTAGCGGTGCAAAATATTTATATAAGATGTTAACCACCAGCTTTTCATTTTTACAAAATATGTAGTTAAAAGTTAAGGTCAAGAAAGTAGGCTCATGTTTATATAAGATGTTTGATTTTTTTCGCTGAGATTTATTAATTTTATATAGATTGTATGGGCCGACAAATCGACAAACATCACAAGACTCAAATACTAGAAAGGTCCGACTTGGTATCTCCTTTCCCTTATTCTTCTTTTGCCTTTATCTACCTCATTGCACGTGTGTTTGAAATCAATGAATCTAGACGGAAATATACAAGGCTTGTTTTGTTAAATTAAATGTTTCAACTGTTCTAAAACTTGTGTATGTAAATCTTTGTAAGTTTTTAACTATTTAAACCTTAATAACTTAAAATGATGTATTTGAATATTTTAACATGTAAATGTATAATAACTATGATCAATGAGGTAAAAAACGATTCACACCAGACCGGACCGGACACGACACCGATTCCCGGTCGAACCGGTCGGACCGGCCGGGCCGGTCTGGTCTAAAAAACAGTGCTAGGGTTGTTACACGTGTAAGTTAGCGTTTTTTGGACGGGTACAAAATGTAAATGCAATGGGCATAAAAATTTGTAACGCTTCGTTTAGATGATTTGTACGTAAAAAAATCAGATGCAAAACAAAAGTTAGAAAAGTTAAAAAGTAATAAACAAAGAAGATTACAGAATTTAAAAATTACCAACAAAAAACACAAGCAAAAAAAGGGTACATTTTGTTACAAAAACCTCACTCAAAAAAAAAGAAACAAAGAAAAAAGAATGGAAATTGAAAAAACAGAGTCAATGAGGATGGAACGACTTTTATGTGCAATTGAATATGTTAACTAACTAATACCAACGAATGAAATTCTATTTGCATTTAACCAAAACATACAAAGAGTCATAAATATACACACAAATATTGATAGAGATAATTATGTTATGACGCAACGACATATTTACATTAAAAAATCAAAATTATGTTTAAAGATCTATAGATTATGTTTAAAGATCAACAAAATGATGTAAGCCCAAAGGTTTTAGCTTAAATTTATTACTTTGAACCAATTAAAAAAAACTTGAAGCCCAAAAACAAAACCAAAAAAACCGAAACCGAACCAAAACCGAACTGTTTTAAAAACCTAGAAACCGAAATATCGGTTTTAGCTTAAAACCGAACCAAACTAATCATGCACACCCCTGGTACTTATGTGTATCAGTAAAAAATAAAAATTGTAGACACCATCTTCTAATTTTTATATATCAAATATCAAACATAAACAAATTAAAAGGTGCTTCATAGCAATTTACAATGTTTAAGTAACCTAATATCATATACATAGTGTTATATGTTATTATCAGGGTTTATTAATACTAGCCCAAGTAGGTTTTAGTTACTTTTGTGATACTATAATATGTAAGTTAACTATTAAAAATATCAATAAATTAGTATTATATAATTTCACATACTATCAGACTTTTATAGTTTTAGATCACTTTCTTCTTATTCTTTCTCATAAATACAAACCTTAATCGTTACCACTTAATACAAACCCTAGACAATGTCGCGGAATGCCTCTAAAACCCTATTCGGGCACCCCTAATTATTCAGTTTCCTGTTTACTTTTTTTATTTTCATTC